>NDGN011459762.1:0-14982 GCA_002564285.1 Tympanoctomys barrerae | reverse complement strand
CTACACAGATCAGACTCATAGTGGTCCTCCTGTTTTCAGCCTCCCAAGTGCTGGGATTACAGGCACGCACCACCATGCCTATTCACTGTCTTAGCGTGCCCCAGGTGGTGGAGCCAAGACAGCAGGCCAGGAATCAAACCCTGGCCCCTGCATCTGCTTAAGCAGGTGCTTTAATCTGCTGAGCTATTTGGCCAGCTCGCAGAGCCTTTTGACCAGCATGCATTTGAGAGTAATCAGAGACATCTCTTGTGTTTTTTTTCTTCTTCCTATTTTTACTGTTTTAATTTTTAATGGATAATCTTAAGGTATGGGCATTGTCATGTGTATCGTATCAAATATTTAATATAGAGCAAAGAACACTAACCTTCAACTGTATGGATCTAAAATACTGGAAACATACTATACTTCTTTTGATTGCAAAAGAAGGGAAGATCTCCTTTGACCTATAGGCTGATTTATAATTATGAGTTCTGCTCCTGGGAATGTCGCAGTTAAAGTGTCTACAATTTTCAGAGCTCCATGTGCTGAATAGATGTTTGTTGACAGCACGGTGTGGTATGTGCTCTACCCAAGCTTCCCTGTGGGGACGAAAGGGAAGCTCCTGCAGGCCTGCATCCAGCGTTCCCACTGTTTAGGCCTTTCTCCACGTCTGGCCTCTTGAGGCTTGCTCCTCCCCCGCCCCCCTAGCGATGTTATTCTTCGTAAGGCTTTACCACGTTTTTGAAGGGGCGCACACCAGTTCCTGCTCATCCATCATTTCACTTTCTGTGGTTTCAGTTACTGACGGTTAGCCACAGCCCAAAAAAAGTAAGTGGAAAAGTCCAGAAATAAGCAATCATCAGGACCACTCTAAGTAGTGTGTTGCAACATAGTGCCACCCGATTCTACCTGCTCAGCGCCTGAGCCTTCCCTTTGTCCACTGCATCTACGTAGTCTCTGCTGCCCACCTTAGACCCTCTCAGTGGTTGGCTTAGTTATCTGGTGAACAAAGTGCTTGAGTCAAGTAACCCACATGCCACAGCCTCAGGCTTCATCACAGAACCTGCCAGCTGCCTTACTCCTCACTTCGGGGCATGAGATGCGCCTTGTGTTACCTCATAGCACCAGAAAGGTAAGAACAGTACATTTTAATACTCAGAAACAATATCAGTGTGACTTTTATACAGTGGTATTAAAACAACTGTTCTGTTTTAGCCTTTTTCTTTATCTCTTACTGTGCCTAGTTTCTGAATTGAATATATATGCAGTTTCAGGCATCCACTAAGTCTTTGGGATATATTCCCTATGAAGAAGGAATATCTTTTTTTTTTTTTTCTTAAATGTATTTAGTACAGAGTCTCACTACACAGATCAGACTCGTAGTGATCCTCTTTGTTTTCAGCCTCCCAAGCACTGGGATTGCAGGCTGTGCCACCACGCCCAGTCTTAGTCACTGTCTCAGCACAGCACACCGGGGATCGAACCCCGGTCCCTACATCTGCCTAAGAGGAATTATCTTAATTTCCTTCTCATTGGTCCTTTTTGCACAAACTTCTATTGATTTAGGCACAGATTGGATTGTTATGCTGCAACTTGCAGTTTGCTTTTAAGGTACAAAAGGGCCAAGTTTCCCAAAACCCCTTTCCTTCTGTCCAACCCCAGCTTAGTATCTTCTTACTTAAAATCGCACCCATATAAATATGAACCCATGAAAAACAAGGGAACTCTGGATCAGATGTCAGTAATGAATATCTGTTCCTCTATGGGCACTGGTTGTGAAGGTTATCGTGAGAGCTTTGGTTTATGTCAACTATATATAACGATATTTCTGCATTAGAAATCAAACCCAGAACATTTTAGATTTACAAGTTCTCTTAAATATAGAAACATTTTTATGAAAATTATTTTCTGAAACAAACTTAGAAGCGGAGGAGCATAACTTGAAAATCCCTGTGGTACCTGGCTTAATAGCACACAGCTGGATTTTCTTTTTTTTTAATAGCTGGATTTGTGTCGGCTTCTGCCTTCAGTGGTTGCACCCTCACAATCGCAAGTAAGCTCCGCTTAGACTCCTGAGAGAATGAGAATGAAAAAGGCAAATAGAGTCATGGTTGTGGAATAGCTTTTGACTCCGTATATATTTTCATAAGAGCCCTCTAAAGGTTACCTGACGATACTCTGAAAATTGCTGGTGTGGCATTTAATGCTGAGAGTTAGCATAACTGTCTGTCTTAGTTTGGAGCAATATTTTACAAGGTAGAAGGATGCAGATCACTTTTTGGAAAGTGGTAGTGAAGTGTAGTTCTTCAGCTCCTAATGTGAGCATCCCACTTCAGGAATACACTTCTCCACCTTTCCTGTGCTCTGTTTTCTGCGTCTCTCAAATACTTTTGTCTTCTCCAAAGAGCCTGTGTGTCTTATATTTTTGGGCTGTTTAAGACTTACATGGTTAAGGGAGGTTATCCATGTTTAATGATAAAAACAATTGGGCCTGAAGTTAGCTGGCATACAGGCTTTGGGACTGCGAGTTTATGGTGCTTCTGGGATGACTGAGTGCTAGTACTGCATTGGTTTTCTCTGTATCATTATCATAGATTGACAATATACTGCCCGTGTGCTGAGAATTAGCAAGAGGTGCCAAGCCTTTAACCTTCAGGCTTACGTTTGTTGGGAAGATACATTCAAAAAAGATGAAGACCCATACACAGAGTGGTGTCATGGAGCTGGGGGATGGTAGCACACGGAGGCCGCTGGAGGTGGTCTTGGGTCGTCCCCAGCCAGCCCTCAGCTTCAGCAAGCTGGTTCAAGTTGTTAACCTTTGATTTGCTTAATTATAAAGTTAGAACATTAACTCAGTGCTCTTTCCGGCTATCCAGTGCCATGGGAATGCGTCTAACAGAAGTTGTGTGCTGACAAGTTTCCTTTGTTCTGTGTTGACTTTCAAGTATGATACTTGTATACAGCTCATAAAAGAATTAATGCTTTTTTATCTCCTTTGTTTGCTTTATCTTAAATACACTCTCTGAAGGGTATATTGGCTGAATATGGATTGCAACAAAAGGTGGAAGTGAATTGAAAATCTAATTAGATTTACCTTCTTAGTATACATATCTGGACCCAACAGCAGTGAAGACTACTTTTGGTGTATTGATAACCAGTCCTCTCACCTTCCCTTCACACAGCCCGCCCTTCCCTGCACAGCTTCGCAGGAAAAATGAGATCCTTATTTCTAGAAAATAACAAATACACTTTTAAATAAAAAGTATCCTGCTCTATTTTTTAATTTAATTTTTTTTTTTTGATACAGGGTTTTGCTACACAGTTTATACTTGTGGTGATCCTCCTGTCTCAACCTTGCCAGTGCTGGGATTACAGCTGTGTGCCACCACGGCTGGTTTTGGGGCTGACTCGGCATCCAGGGCCAGCATACCATGCAGTACCGGAGATCGAACCTGGGTCCTTACACTTGCCAGGCAGACGCTTATGCCACCGAGTTATCTCCCCAGCCCCTAAAGTATCCTACTTTAAAAGGAACTAGTCTTTAAGCCTCTTTCCCCCCAATTATTTAGTGATGCTTGTACTATATTGTCCAGGAAGTATTGTGTGAAGTATTTTTGCAGAAGTGACATGCTTTAAAATGTAGTCAGGAAAGCAGGTAAAATTGTCATGGTAATGACAGGCTGTCGCTGCCATGCTGGGGTGCTCATGTTTGAGACAGGATTTGGTTGTAGCTAAATAGGGCGTAATAAATGTTTTGGATCAGTGCAAGTTCGAGACCACCCTGGGCCACAAAGTGAGCTCAAGGCCAGCCTGAACTACATAGCAAGACCTTGTCTCAGAAAGACAAAAGATTAAAGTCTCTTTTGATCCTCCCAGGAAAAAGAAGGAATGGGTATCATAAATAGCTTTGAATCCAGTCCCTCCTGTTAGCCCCCAGTTGGCTGTAGGCTGCCGGTGGGTGACCCACTGATGCCTCTACAGCGCTTGCAATTGTGTTGTCACTTGGCACAGCGCTGTCTTCTGTGGTGACAGTTAAATTGCTGTGGAAAGCAGCTGTACTGGATGTAATTTTAATCAATATCTTATATTTCTGTGTGGCCCTGCAGTCATTGTGTCACTATACTGCTCTGGGCATCTTTGATCTAAAAGGAAAGTATCTTGCTTGAGGTTTACTTCAAAACTTCACATCAGTCCACTTGTATTTTGCAAGCCTGCTACTTAACATAGATTCACTGCCGGACAGATTCACAGTGTTATGAATAGTTCTGTTGTATTGGTTCTCGAACTCTTTTTCCAAAGTGGAGAATAACTAGCCATCTTTCTGTTTCCCTGTCATGTGACCCGCAGTTAGCACCAAGAGCCCATTGAAGGTCATCGGGCATGTGGCTGAGGATGAGTGGTCCAGACTACATCAGCTTCCTCCCTAATGTGCTTTTTGATGCCCATGCAGGATTGATTTATTTTGTTTTTCAGTACCTTTGTTCATAGAAACTGCTTCAGCATCCATTTCTATAATAATTCTATTTTAAATAGGGTCTGTTTAAAAGTGTGCGCCATACCTTCACAAAAGCGTTCTCTTGATGTTTGAACTTAAATGTTCTTTCCTAAGGTACTTTCTTTATATCTCAAAGCAGGGCCTTATCTCATCTGTGAAGCTAATTTTGTATCTTTATTAATAAACAAGGTAATATATGCTTTTCAAAATAGTTTTCTTACTTGTAGATTAAAAGCTGTTACTATTTAATCCTATGCAACTTTTAAGCTTGTCAGCTCATATTTTGAGACAGACTTCAAAACCAAATCAGAAGATCTTTAGATTGTGTAATGTGAGTAAAAAAATTGGATGAAATTATGTTTATTTAAAAAATAATTATGTTCAATAGTGTCAGTATCCATATTAATAAGTCTTTCTGGGATGCTGAGTACAAATAAAACTTGGACTGTTGCGGCTAAGTTGGCAAAAACTATTAATTTAGTTTTCAGTCTACAACATTTATCAAACCACCATTGAGTATAATATTCTGAAGGTTAAAAAATGACGCATCACCTGTCTTCAAGGGGCTTGCAGAATAAGAGAGGGGGTGTATGAATGATTACAGTACAGGAAGCAACCATGTTAAGGATCATCAAATGCAGTGGAAACCCAGCAGTGGGGGCATATGGAGAGGCCTAATTTCAGCTGAGTTTGGGGAAAATAGTAAAGAGTTGAGCAAAGTTGATCTTGACCAGACCCTAGGAGAGAGATATTGGTGGGTAGCGGGGTCTTTAAGGGAGACAGCAACACAAGCAAAAGCGTGGCTGTAGGAAAGTAGTTATTTCTGAAAGACAGAATAAGCCTCTGTGATGCTTGGTTAGGTATCCATTTGTAGGGATCCTCAGAGAAATTCCCATGTGGACCCAGAGCCACCCGGCACCAGCCACCCAGTGCTTCTCCCTTCTAGACTGGTGCTGGCCAGTGTGTTATGAGAACAAGGGAAAGGTGACTTGGAGGCTGAAGCATGTCATGTCCCTGGACAGTGTTGTCATGCTCTAGTGTGGTAGGGGAGGAGGCAGTGTTGTTCTGGTGATACAGCTGTGGGGCAGTGGAGCCCCAGCATTGGCCTAGCCTAGCCTGATTAGTACATGGTAGTCATTTGTAGCGTAAGCCTACAAGGAAGAACAGTGAGTTTCTTAAATTGTGTTCTATTGTGTATTTAATAGGTGCTTTCTAAGAAGAAATATTCATCCATGCTGCACTAGAGTTAAATATGTTTCTTTATAGGATTTCTTACAGCTTGTAAGCAACTGTAGTAAATTGTGAATCTCCAAGCTAAAAGGAGAATACATGTTGCTCTAAACTTACCGAATGATAAAATCCATTTCCCCCTCCTTTTTCCACGAGTGTATGTCTTAACATTTGGGGAGTGCGTGGGACAGTACGATGTGGAATTGCACACACGTGATAGGTGAGGCATGAAGCTACGTTTTGTATGGGAAAAAGGATGATTTGAGGGAAAATTTTGAAGAAGAATTGACAAGAACGGGACTGACTGGATATTTGAAAGGATGATTAAAGAGGGTTATCTTGTTTCTGTGCATCCGCTCTTTTCTAATTGATGCCTCAGGGTTGTTCCAGATCTTTTTTCTTTCCTCTAGTTATCAATCCCATTTCTGCTCCGCCTTCTGTTGGCAGCAGGCTGGCCTTTTCATGTTGTTCTTCTTCCTGTCCTTGGAATTTCTTTGATGCCATCCCTTTTATGTTTTGCCCTCTCATATAGAGAAATATTCTTTTTTTTTAATGTATGTAGCACATAGGGTCTACAGGGTCTCACTACACAGATCGGACTTGGAGTGATCCTCCTGTTCCCGGCCTTCCAAGTGCTGGGATTACAGGTGCGCACCACCATGCATAGTCTTAATCGCTGGTGGGGGTGGGGCTGGCACAGCACTTAGGGACTCAAACCCTGGTTCCTACATATGCCTAAGCAGGTGCTTTAATCCACTGGGCTATCTGGCCAGCCCTCTAGAGAAATATTCTGCCAGCAATGTTTTATATACACACACACACGCGCGCGCGTGCATGCACACACACACACACAGGCCCTGTATTTCATTTCCTCTCTTATTCTTGCATCTCGCATCTTCTCTCCATCACCTGCCTTCTTTCCCTGCACATGTGCTGAAGTGTTGCTGTTGGGCCATACCGCACGTCTCCTCTCGCAGGCCATAGCACCCCTTCCACTTAATGGAGCCGCAATCACTGTCTTTTGCTAACCCTGCCCTCCTTTCTTTCCTTCTTTATTGAAACACTGAGTGTGTACTCTGGGCCAAAAACTCATCGGGGCACACTGGACACAAAAGCAGGTCTTGCTTTCATCAGGTTGTCTAGGGAGAGTCGTACCCAGCTGAACAACACTGCAGCAGCATGTGTGACGTTGTTGTGGCCATGGAGCATCACAGGGTGGGACTGGAAAGAAGACCAAGGAAGGCTTAAGGTGACAGCAGTCTCCACCCCACCCTGGAGAGTGGGGTGTGCTTCACAAACAGTGGGGTGGTTCCATCCACTGCTTCTGCTTCAGCACTTTAGTACCTGCTTGTCAGAAGCCACCAGGGACCTATCAGCTTGAAATAGTCAAGCTCGTCCCCTGCATGGCCTCCCTTAACAGTGTGTGCTACTATTCACTCTCCACCCTATGCGGTCTGTTGATTCTTTTTTTGTTTTTCGTCATACTCCCCTAGTGTTAACCACACTTCCAAGCTTGCCCTTTGCTTCTATATTAGCAATTTTATCCATAGCTCTTTCTTTGGAATTTGGATTTCTTAAAAAGAAAAACTTTATAAATTCTTTTATTTATTTATTTGGTACAGGGTCTGGCTATACAGCTCAGATTCATAGCGGTCCTCCTGTCTCAGTGCCCCCAGCGCAGGGATTACAGACCTGTTCCTCCATGCATGGTGCATCTGGGGTTCTGGAGCCAGCACAGCATGCAGCGTGGGGGATCAAACCCTTTTCCTTTCACTTGCCAGGCAGCCGCTTAGACTGCCAAGCCATCTCCCCAGCCCCGGCATTTGGATTTCTCATGAGCCTTGCCTTTCTCCTGAATGCTTTGAATGGTCTCCTGTTGCATGAGCATTCCTTGGCTGTGTCTGTCTGCAAGAGTCTGGATTTATGTTTGTCTGAAACATGAGCATAAATTGTTGGTATGGCAGAGGGCATGGTGGATACACCCTTCTCTGCTCATGTATCATTTATGAACTAATGGCTTTTGACAGTACCAGGTGGAAGCAGTTGGCTAACGCTGAGGCTGCCCTGTGCCAATACCCACGAACAGCTGGGAAACAAATCTGCTTTTAGTTTCTAGAGCCACATTGGTCTGCTAATAAAATTCTGTTAAGTAGGTTTTCGGTGAGCATGGATATGTTCCCCTCTTGTCCAATTATGTTCTGGTGGAGTCTTTGTTTTGGCAAATTGCCATAATACTAAGCTAATACTTGGCATTTATTTTGCAGGTTTTGCTAAATCAAGAACACTAATTGAGTCTGTGTTATTCATTCACAGTTACATTTTAGGATGTCTTTAGGTAGAACATGAACTACTTTTATGCAGTGGTTAGGTTGCTTCTAGACTTCCCATGGCAGGCAGTAGTGTTGCTCACTAGGTACAGGTCTCCTCTCCACACTGCTGTCCACCCCTCGCTGTTCCTCCTCGCTTGGCAACGCCTCTGGACTCCGGAGACTCTGTTCTTCCTGAGTGAGGAGACAGGAACCCACCTGAAATGGCCATGCATTGGGTGAGAAATAAACCTCGGTTCTGCACCATGCCACTGCCTGTCTCACTGATGCTCTTTTACAGCTTTTGTCAGGACTTGTGAAGGTAAAGCATTGCCTAAAGAATAAGACAGTTCTAGATTTTTGTTACTATCCCAGACAGGAAGTTGGAACTGTGGAGAAATAATTTTCTGGTGAATGAATGAGTTGTCTAGCTTCCTAAGTGGGTTTTTGCCGTGTTACCTGAATTTATAATTAGAATCCTTCCGTGTAATCACCATTTCGTTGCAATGCAAGTCCCATAGAGTAATATTTTCAAGTAGGTGTCGTCCTTTCCTATTTTAATTGAAAAAGGGAAATGAGTTGAGCTTCTGAAAGATTTAATAAGGATTGTCAACAAGTGCTGGGAAGACTGGGATTTACCAACAACCAAGACAAAAGCTGGGATCAGAAACCTTAATCTAACAAAGGAGCCAAGCCGGCAATTAAAGTCTCTGGTGAGCCATGTGAAGCCCAGAGTGGGGTGGTGGCTCGCCAGCCCTGAACTTGGGTTTGGGGAGAGCAGAGTGTTCATGGACTCTGCTGCCGTTTGCCAAATGCCTCCTCTGTGCCAGGTAATGTGATAGATGCTGGAAATACAATGAAGAAGGGAAGCGTGGCCCTGCTCTTGAAGATTTCATAGTTGAAGCCAAGACCTGACAGAAGGGTGGTAGTGAACAGAAATTAGCTACACGCTCCCTCAGAGTGGAAGCAGAGGTGCAGATGCCTTGGGCTAAATAAGTGCTAGGGTTGAAAACTAAGCTCAGGAGTAGCCAGGCAGAGTTTGGCCTCACATAGTGAGACCCCTCCCAGCCTTTGTGACTAATGCTGGGTAAGCAGAAGTGGGCAGTTCAGGTCAGTCAGTGAACTGGCCAGCAGAACAAGTAAGTCTCTTGGGAATAGGAAAATATTTTAGCAGGTTTTTTGAATGGCACATTTGATTAAGAGACTTGTTAAGTTGCCTATGAGGATATTAAGGAGAATTTCAACATAGTAGGGTGGAAAAACTTTGCCAACCAGTGTAATTGTATATCCTAGATTATTGTTGGTGAAAATCTTCAGATGATCCCAGGGTCTCTATGCTCAGTTTTTACGAGCTCTGCGCATTATTTTCAATGTTCCCTACGGGCAGTGTAGCTGTTAGAGGAAGCGTGAGCGTGTTCCCAATCCACCACGAAAATACCTGGGAGATTTACTGCATGCAGCTTCTCGGGGCTTTTCGCTGATTTTATTTATAGTCCTGGGGACAGGGTTAGGGAGTTAAAACAGTGATCCTCGGGGATTTCCCATCACAAATCCCCTCCGAGGTGCTTATCCTCAGTTTGAGGAGCCTGTCAGTTGTAAGTCATCAAATATTTAATAATTTTTTTAGGGCTGGCCAGATAGCTCAGTGGATTAAAGCACCTGCCTAGGCAGATGCAGGGGCTGGAGTTCGATCCCCTGTGTGCCCCGCTGGTCCTGCTGAGTCAGCAGTGATTGAGCTGTGGCGTGGTGGCATGCACTTATAATCCCAGGTCTTAGGAGGCTGAAAACAGGAAGGATCAGTACCAGGCCGATCTTTGTAGTGAGACCCTGTAGACCCTGTACTAAATACATTTTAAAAATTATAATTTTTTGTGGTTTTTAATATGAAATCTCAAAAGCTCCTATTTTAATTCATGGCATTTTCATTGGAGAAAAGACTGGCGTTTGCAACTTTAAATGGACGTCAATTGTAATTTCTTGAATAGTGAGGAAATAGTTATGTCTACGGGTATAGACTGCTCTGCAAACTTTCTGTTTTTATTTCCCATTTCACCTGTGAATACTTTGTTTACCCAGCTACAGTGAAAGCTCCCTTGTCAGGCGCTGGCTTTCACACCTCGTGATTTGCAGGCTTGTCCTCCAGTGGTTTAGTTTGATTCTTCAGGTAAACTTGCTAGAGAGAGAGATAACAAATGCTAGTGTACAGGAAAGGCAGGAGGTGGGGTCCATCTTTATTTATTGAGAGACACATTTAAATGACTGCCCAGCTCTTGCTTCAGCAGATAATCCTCTCAGTTATGGTCGGTTAGCCTGGATGAAGTGCCATATGTCCAAAGGACATAGACATGATCGGAATTTCCTTTAAAAATTGTCACCACAGGCATCAGATTTCTAACTCTAATATTCTAACTTACTTTTATGTAAATGTCCTGAATATGTGGATTCTAAAGGAAGAAATGAATAACATTTCCAAAGAGTTGATGTCCTTCTCCCCTCACATGTCCTCTCTCCAGTCAGCTTATGCAAACTGTTCACGAACTAGAAAATGATAAGGACATATCCAAACTCATTCACAAAGTGGTGTAAACATCCAAAAAATATTTACTGAACCTCAGCATTTGATAATGTGTCCCACACCAGCCCTTCCGGTCCAGCCTCGGCCTGGCTGCCTCCGCTCACGCTCCCTTCTCTTGCTGGCTTCAGCCAGGCTCAGACTTCTCCCTTTCCTCAAAGTCCAGCTCTTTCATGGCTCTCCTCCCCGTTAGTTGTCTGTGAAGAATGGCCTTTTCTCTGGTCTCACCTGGCCAGCTCCCACTGGACCTCAGGTTTCAACTAGAATGCTCTTTTTTTGTCCTGAATTCGAGGACAAACTAGTGGCCACCTCTGATTCTGTGTCATTTCTCTCTCCATACTCTTCTTCATAGCACTATTTATAATTGTGCTTCTCTCATTTTAAATTATAAGATGATATCAATTGTACGGTACACTATTGATTATTTATTTATTTTTTAGTACAGGGTCTCACTATGCAGCTCAGACTCATAGTAATCCTCCTGTTTTCAGCCTTGCCAGCTGTGGGATTATAGGTGTGGATTACCACACCCGGACTCCTATGTAGGCTCAGCGCACCCAGGGGTGGGGCTGGTGCGCCATGGAGTACTGGAGATTGAACCCAAGTCCCTGTGCTGGCCTAAGCAGGTGCTTAGTCCACTAAGCTATCTGTTGGCGCTATACACTATTGATGTAATGCTACATTTTTAGATGCATTGTCCCATTCACTGTGAAATACCAGGCAGTATTCCTAGCTGTGGAAAAACCAAAAAGAAAGCCATGGTGAGGGTCTGTTCTAGGGAAGAAAGCAAGTAATAAAGGGGCAACTATGTGGCAAGATGATTGGTAGCCCCGAGTGCGGAACTCAGGAGAAGAGAGGGAAAATGGCCATGCTTTTTTACAGGTGTCAGAAGAGCCCTTGAAGGAGATGACAGGTGCTCAGGGCTGAGTGAAGTGACACAGTGACACGCCTGAATGCTAAGGGTGCTCAAGCACCAGCAACCGGAAATACAGAGTCCTTGAGATGGAAATGTGCTTGGTGTGCTCGGGGACCAGCAGGGTGAAGGGGAGAATGAGGAGTGTGGCAGGAAATCAGCAGACATGGCAGCCCAGTGGCCAGGGCCGCAGGTGACCAGGGTGGAAGGGCAGTGAGAGGTTTTGAGCAGAGGCGTATGGGAAGTTTTGTTAGGAAGGGTAGATTAGCCGCTGCCTGGGGAATCAATTATGGCTGGCAGAGATCAACACAGAGAGTACTATTGAAAACTTGCATTCTTCTGGATGAAAGATGATGTCAGTTTGGGTCTGGATAGCGGAGAGAAGAAGTGAAAGGATTTTACATAAATTTTTTGGGGAAAAGATATAAGGATTTAGCTGTGAGCTGAGTACATAAGAAAAGGAGGAGTCAGGATGAGTCTAGGTGTTTTTGGCCTGAGAAACCAGGTGGATGGTGGCTCCATTTCCACAGGGGGTCAGCGAGTCTGCGGTAGGCAGGACTAGTGTAGTACTGTCTCTCGAGGAATGGGCTCCTGAGTCCCTCTGCCCAACCTGGAACCCAAAGTCAGTCCTTCTAGCTGATGCTTCGGGACAATTTCCTCAGAGAGGGGTCATAGTTCAGAAAGTGCTGTGAGGATTAAAGAGAAGTGGCAAAAGGTACACCTTAGATGTGAAAAAATACGCTGCTGTGGGTTCAATCCATGTGTTCGTACATGAGCGGTAGTTGGAGGTGGAATTCTTAGGAGGTCGTGGAGATTAGACGAGGTGAGGAGAGCAGGGTCCCTGTGGTAACATCAGGAAGTTGACAGGAAGAGATGGAAGCGGGCCTGCTTGCCCCGTCCCGCTGTGTGAGGTCTTCTGCCACATGATGAAGTGAAAGAAGCTCTACCACGTGCCAAGCAGATACTGCCGACATGGTTTGGACTTCTCATTCTCCCAAAACATGAGTCAACTTCTATTCTCTGTAAATAAATTACCTGGTCCCAGGTATTTTGTTATAGTGCCAGAAAGGGAACTAAGATGTATGGTAGATAGTTCCTTGGTAATCCTCTGCGCGTACCCCCCAACCCCCAGAGCTCCTTCAGGGCATGCCTATGTGTGTCTGCTGCTCTGTTCCCATCCCCTGCATAGGCCAGGCATGTAAGAGAAACCCATCTCTCCAAGAGTTGTGGTCGTGCCGTGTTGCACAGCACTCTTGGGCCTTTAAGCATCTTGGTGCCGTGGGTGTCCTACCCAGCTGTATATGGCGTTCTTAGTCGTTTTTCTCCACTTGCATGTATTCAGATTGCAGGTAGCAACTGTCATTTGGTTAGAGAAACATGCTTTTCTTGCCTCTTCAAGCAGGCTTCTAAAAATGAAATAAAAATAAACTCGTCTTGATAACTGTTGCATATTGTGATTTTAAGTAATTCAGTAGGCAGATTGTCCTCGGCTTGTCCTCCATGTTTATTTTTCCCACTGCACTACATTTTAAAATAAATGGAATGTTAATTCCTTTTCTGCCTTAGGGCTTTTAAAGATGATATTAATTGGTGTTGCCCTAATAGCCTCAGAGGCTGCTTTAAAAGTTTTTCCATTCTGCTCTGGTGGAATGTAGAGGAAGTATGGTGAGCTCTGTGGCCTCCTATGCTGCACGATAGGCGAAACACCCTCGCCGGACCTGGAACCGGAAGGGCAGGCTTTGCGGACAGTTTGTCACACGTGTCCGTGTAGAAAACTGCAGATGAGCGTGCACGCTTCTTTTGGGCATAGGTACACAGCTGGATCCTCCAGGTCACGCAGAGAGCTGTTGCAGTCGAGCCCTGGCTGTGGAAAGTGCTCACTGCACTGCGCGGACAAGCGCACTCCAGCTAGCGCTTAGCTGGGCTCCCTTTAAAGTGCTGACTTTCAGAATCAAGGTTCTTAACTTGGTAGTTTACCTGGCAACCGCGGTTGTCAGGCAGACCCAGTACAAAGAATGGAGCAGGACCCAGGGGCAGCTCTGGCCGGTGGAGGTGTGCGTAGGCACTGGTGACAGAAGCAATCCTGTGTTCAGCCACTTGGCTCTACAGGTGGCCTTGGGAGATAGGCCCACTTACTTAGAATTCAGGTTTCTCCGTCTGTAGAATTAGTGATCTCCAGCTCTGAAGATCTGTGGTGATTAAATGAGAGGGTGCTAGCGGCTTCCTCAGCAGCGCCCTTGGTGTGCAGTGGAGCGGTATTCTTTCTTGTCTTTCTTGCATTTGAGGTCGGTTCCCATTGCCCATCTTAGATGGGGAAGAGGGAGAAAAATATTTTGGAAGCGATGATGGCTGACTTTTCCAAAACCAGGATGTTAAATTTGTGAGGTGAGGATTTGCCAGGAAGAGACAAACCTGAGGATGGGAGGCAGGAAGCAGTTCTCTCTGCAAGGACCTGAAGGCCTCGGGCCCCCTGCACCCCCCTCCGCACCTGAAGCTTCCCCATTCTATTTACTTGCACTAGACACTTCAGCACTTGTTATAATTTCATATTCTTTTCAGAGCTGTGACCAAAGGATTATGTTGTTACATAACATGTATTTGACTGCCTTTGTGTCAAAAACTGAAACTAGGGGTCTATGTGGTTCATGTCCAGTGACCCCTATGTCCTACTTTTCTAGACAAACATGGAAGAACATCCGTCCACTGCAGAGCATTTCTTTCTTGTGTCTTCTGTTATTACCTTTATCTTTTCTTTCCTTTGTTGTCACTGTGATGGAAGGGGAGAATTACTGTATATCTGAGTAGTTTGTATGTGAAGAATGATTTACGTCCTCTGGACATTCTGTTGGTGACCTACTTTATATATTCCTTAATATCCAAGGGACTTTTATTCATGGAGAAAAAGTAGATCTCAGTGCTCAAATTATTAAATTTATGTCCAAAACCAAATTTTAGAAATCATTTTCTTGAATCAATTTAAACATGGGTTGTAGACTTCCAGCTTCTGACTATTTAAGCTGCAGCGATGGCCCTTTTGACCACCTCAGCACAACCGACAGCTCTTGAAGACCCAGCAGTTATGAAACGTAATACCTGGAAACCTGTTCTAGAAAAGCAACCTGTGGCAGCTTACTTATTCTGAGCTTGTCAGTTTGCTTTTCAGTTTTGTAATGACGTAATTTGAAACTTTGAGTGTTAGAGCAATATGCATTTTAAGATTTTGCTAAGATACAGTAATAGAATAGCATTTTCTGTAAGTTTGATTCCTTAGCAGGGGCCAGAAAATACAATGATCAGCTGAGGTGACAGGAGCCAGTTATTAGCTGATTTAATGATATATATTTTCTTTTAATCATTTCTGGATCATCAAGTCCAAGCCACTGCTCATCAGGCTCAGCCACATCTTATAGTTGTTTATCATTTGTTGTGTCAGTTAGATTTGGGGTCCATGCTTTCAATGTGGGTCCTAGGTTGTTGTTTTTTTTTT
>NDGN011459755.1:0-13756 GCA_002564285.1 Tympanoctomys barrerae | reverse complement strand
GGGGGGGGGGGAGGACAGGACGACAAGGAGGACACCTATACACAAACCATAACACCATCTGTCTCACAAGAAAAAGCAGAATGTAAAAGAGTTGAGGAGAAAGAAAGTTTCATAAGTGCAGTTAATGTGTCTTTCCTTGGGAAGTCTTCTTGTATTGGTAGGTCTAATACGTGTCCTCCAACTCTCTTGAAATTTTATGTATGGCAATAATATTCTTTCATAACAATTACATAGAATTCCTTCCATCAGGATTTGTTGACCTTCCAATTAATGGATAATTGACAGATATATAATAGTAAGCATGTGAAAATTTGCCATACTTTAATACATATTTTTTTCATGAATCCTTTCATTACCATGTGAATATTATAGAATTTGTCTTAGCCTGACTTACTTCCAGGTCTGTCCACTGCAGAACAAGAGTTCTAGATGTTGTAGTCACTCAGAAAGTTTTTTTTAGTTATTATGAAGGCATATTGTCAGGTATATAAAGACATCCTACTAAGGTAAGTGCAGCATTTACAAGAAAATGAAATGCAATATACACAAAGTATTAGACTGTGAAAGAAATATTCCTGCAGAGAAATAAATGTTTCCCATTGGGACTTAAGGAACTGACTGCCAACTTAATTTGTTATATCAGGCACATATATGTGCTCATGTAACCCATACACCTATTAAATTGTCTCTTTCAATTCCTCAGCTTTTTCTTCAGTGTCAGACCAAGCACAGAGATACAAATCACTGTTATAGACAAATCTTAAACATTCTGGTGTCCCCATTGCTAATGCTATTTTCAGTGCATTATCAAACCATTTTCACAAATTCAAGTTTTTTAATTCCCACCACTTACTTATAGAAATGCCCAATGACCCAAAGTTTAGAAGAAGAAACTGCAGCTTAAAGGGATGATGTGGCTTGTCCAATGATAGATGACTAACATGAGGTAGACTCTATGTGAATCATATATGTTGGTTGAGTTTTCCATCCATAACTTTCAGTATGCAGGAGTAAGAAGGAGATGTCAATGCTGTCTGAAGCAACTGAACTTACACATAGACAAATTTATAAGCTGTGGAAATGAGCTTAATTTTGAAGAGGCTAAATAGTTAAGACTTTATACACTTAACATTGATTTAAAATAATGTGTAAGAAGAGTTGCTCAAAGATGCTATTGTAAGTTGTGAAAAGATGTTATTAAAGTTATCCATTTGAAGGCTTTCAAAATCTCCCAGAAATCTTTTGGGGTTTTGGAAGTGTTTATATTTGTTTTGATAAAAGCTACCTTAACAGGGATAAGATGATACATTACTGTATTTTATTTAAATTTCCTTGATGATTGGTGACTCTGCATACTTTTTGTATACCTGATGGCCATAATAGGAATAAGATATCAGTTATACAAAATAAACATGTTCTAGAAATCTGATGTACAACCTAATACCTATAGTATTATGTCAGTAAATGTTTGTTAAGTGGGTAAATCCCATAGCCAGTATTATTAATTCAAAAACAAAGACATGTAAATGGCCAGATACATACCTATGTGGGAGACTGAAGTAGTAGAATGATGCCAGCTCCGGGCTTGTCTATGCCACTTAGTAAGACTGTCTGAAAAATAAAGAGAAAACTGCCTGGAGGGCTAACTCAGTGATAGAGTACTCAATCCCTAACATTGAAGTAAAACAAGATAAAACAAAACCTCAAGGAACATATGAAAACCTTTGAAGGTTGTGGATATGTTTATTAATTTAACATGGTGATGGCATAAGTGTCTATGCATATGTCCAAATTCATCAAATTTAAATGTGTGTGTGTGTGTGTGTGTGTAAAATTTTCAGGAATTACATTATAAACATTAATTTGTTTCTCACTTCACATCCTAAAACTCATTCCTTGTCTCCTAAATTTTTATACCCACCCTTTTCAGGATCTTCTCTTACTTCTTTATATCTCACATGTTAATTTATTATTTCATAATCTTAAAATAACAGTGATGATTTTCTAAGCTCTCTCTGCATTTTCCTTTGGAGTCTTCTGTCTGGAATAGACTCATATGGTCTTTCACTTAAATGACATCTGCTTCTTCCTGAGGATGCCATTTTTCCAGGAAATTTTCCATGGCTTCTCTGTGTTTGAAAAGAAAATTCTATTCTATTAATTAGGATTTCTGTTGTATTTATCCTATTCTACTCTTTCTATTATTTTTCTATTGTTTTATTGGTTTATATTCTATTTATCATATTCTATTCATAGAAGGGAACTCAATTCAGCAGAGTCTTATGCCCCCCCCCAAAAAAAGATCAATCCTTGGAAACCAAAACAGAATTTAGGTAAAGTGGAAAAGAATCATTTAATCTTTGGGTTCAAAAAGCTAAAGTTCATTTGAATTTTGCAGGTCTTGGCTAGAAAGATATGGTGTCTTCACTCATCGGTTATTCCATCCACATGATCAGGCTGATGTAGCTCTGAGAAGAGCTGCACTTGTGTTGGGATTCATGAAGAAAAGCATATGTGCTCTTCTCCAATGAGAAGGAGGAAGCAGCCTGTCTCTGTTCTGTGCTAGGAAATCTTCACCAGAAATGTTGGCTAAGCATTCAGAAACGTGGATAACAGTTGCATCCCTATCTGTGTGGCACCTCTTCCCTCTGGAGTTGCCATTTTGTGACTTCAGATACACAGGATGACAGCCAACTCTCTGTTTCATTTCTGATTACCTCCGTTTCTCCGTTCTTGTAGAACTAACTCTAACAAAGCTACTTATTCTCTTTTTATCACCTGAGGCATCCTCTGGATTCACTAGATGTTAGAAGCAGGCAATTTTCTGCTTGAATCTTGAGAGATAGCTCAGCAGACTAAAATGTCTGCTTAGGCAAACAGGCAAGCACAGGGCTTGCAGTTTCAGCCTTGGCACCATATGCCTCACCAACCTTACCCCCAGGGTGGGCTGAGCTAACCAGAGTCTGGACCTAGTGGTGCATGCTGTAATCCCACTGCTGGGAGGCTGAAAACAGGACAATCACCACAAGTCTGAGCTTTGTAGTGAGACCCTGTAACAACCAAATACACGAAAAATAAGTAAAAAATTAATGAAATATTTAGTACTAAATATAAAAAGGAAATTTAAAAACTTATACTGCGAAAATTATAGTACTCTGAAAAATATAGATCAAAGAGGATTTCAACAAATGGAAAGATATTCCTTGCTCCTGGATAGGAAGAACCAATGTTGTGAAAATGACCATACTCACACAACTGTTATACAGATTCAATGCAAGATCAGTTAAAATATCATTATCGCACCTCCTGAAATTCATCTGGAACCAGGAAAGACCTAGAATAGAAAATTACTCTTAATACTGTATATTGCCCTTGTCCTGTCTATTGTGCTATGTTCTCATTGGTAGGATTTATTTTTAGTTGATATACTAAATTCCATAACTATTTACTGAATCTCTGCATAAGCCAGGCTGTACTCTTTTACCTTGGAATCTTCAAATATGAATGCTTGACCTGAAATCACTTACAATAAAGTAGAACAAATGAAATATGACTCAGAGTTGCACACAAATTATACATAAAAGAACAAATTACCTTTAGGAGTTGACAAGTGGGTCCTGTCACCCATCTGCATCAACAAGGTTATCAGCAGGAAAGAGAATCCAATTCAGATGTTTCAAAACTCTTTAATAAGGGAGCTGTGAACAGAGGCAGCATTCCAAGGAAAAACACATGGGATGTTATGGTTACAGCTACCAGCAACCACATGAAATTGCTGGCACCTTAGGCTCAAAGGGAGTAGGAAGAAGATGATGTGCCTGAGGCGCAGTAAGAGCCAGAAGGATAGAGAAGCATACTTTATGATAGCTGTAACTAGGAAGAAAAGCAGCCACTATCTCAAAAAAATAAGAAAGAGAGAATAGGGATCAGGCAGTAAGGACAACAATGTCTCCCCAAGTGCTCCTTCCCACCTTCTGGCCTTTTGTTGCAGTGTACTAATGGCAGAGCCACAGTGGGAGTGAGTTGTTGTGGGATTCTGAATAATGCAGTCAATGGCATGATGCATTCTCCTGGGACACAGATTAAGGCAGGCTAGGGCAGAAAAGAGATCTGGGGAAGAGGGACCAGACACCTTTTATTGACAGTATCACAATCTTTTTACCGGTCATATAATGATGCAGACTTGAAGAACAACACCGTGGCTAACCTTGCATTAGCACTTTCTTAGAGCTGAGAACAAAATGGGGGAAGAAAAACAAAGGAGGAAAACAATTAAAAGATGATAACTTAGTAGCTAAAAGATGAGTGTGCTAGACAAATACTCTTAAAGAGGAATGGGGAAATAAAACACTAGGTACCTACATGAGGGTCTTGTCCTATGGTTGGTAGTCCAATAGTCTTGATTTATAAGGAAATGCATGTGAGAGCAATCAATCTGCTGTTGGGAAGGAGAGCTCAGAGGTGGTAGAAACTTTTTGCCAGAGAGAACAGAGAAATTTCACAGTAACAAAGTTTAGGCGCCTTGTTGGTTCTGGGAAAATAGGAAATTATGGTACAGGAAGCAACAACATTTCGCAGTTAGGTATGGAAGGAGATGTAAGACTATAACCTTTTAACTTGGGCCACACAGAAAAGGAAGTCACAGTCACCATGAAGTGAATCAGAGAAAAGCAGGAGTGAATTCATTTCCAGTTACTTGTGCTGGATACTGGGGGACCTCTAACTGGATCCCAGCCTGGAGTTATATATTTGGGAACTCAAGTGCACAGAGGTGGTAGCTGCCTTAAGCAAATAAGGTTTCCAAGAGCAGAAAATAAGAATGGATTTTTTAGTACCAATTTGGCAAATGATATCTCAGTAATATGATTATTTAAAGGAATCAATGTAAGTTGTAGAAAAGGGATATTTTGAGGTAGAAAGTAAAGAAAAAAATGCCAGCCAATTAGAGGCCATGAAAAGAGCATTTTTAAGGTAAAACATTTCTAACAAGAATCAGGATTGAGAAAGACTGTCAATGGGCAAAATTAGGCAGATTATCAGTTCCAAAACTTTCTTATGAAGGAAGCAGATGAGGAAAACCCAATATGCAGGGAGGAAGCAGAGAAAGAGACAGGGTTTTGTTCTCTGGTACAGGGACCCAAACTATCTTAGAAAAAAGGTAAAGAAAAACCTATTTTCCTACTTTCTTTCCTTTTTGTGTAAATTAACAGTATTAATTGTCCTTAATAAAATTTAGTAATAGTATACTACAAGTCTAAGAAGAAAAATACTACTTTTTAGGAGTTATCTGATGTACAATTAAATGCCGTAATATATCCTTGCTTAAAGCAAAAGCTTAAATTACTGTTTTTACATTGAAAGTTTGAGAGTTTAAGTAACATTGGTGGTACATTTGTCCTGCACAAGTTATTTTCTTAATTTAATATATTAAGCATTTTGCAAAACAACATACTATCAATTGAGCATGATTTTTACTTTTGTGGATCTTGAAGAGTGATAGATTGAAAACATTTTTTACACTATTTCTAGCAATTATATTTCCTGATCAGGTGGTAGGGGCCTAAGATTTAGATATAGATATAGGTATAGATATAGATATAGATGTATACAGTCTCTGAAGTCTGTAGTGAAAAATATTGTTCTGGGCTGGAGATATAACTCAGCAGAACAAGCACCTGCCTGGCCAGCACAAGTTCCTAAGTTTGATTCCCAGCACCTCCCTCCCCACAAAAAAAGAAAAATACTGTTCCATGTATATGCCATGATGAAAATATTGTGCTACATGTATTTTTCTGAGGTTTTGCACAGTGAAAATATTGTGTTTGGATCACTTAATTAAATTGCATTTTATATTATTGTGCTAAAAATCACATTTTAATTAAGGATGTGATGTTATTTCTGGTTAAAGATAAATTGCATTTTTGTATCATTTTGCAATAACTCAATTACATGACTAGCTTTGCATAATAGAAAATAAATAGGAAGGATGCATTTTACATTTGTGTGGCATTCCTTATACTCTATTCAGTGTCACAGGTAAATCCTTGTTGGTATCATAAGAGTGAAGAATTAGTCACCTAGGATCCCTGAGAGACCTCAAGGAACATAGTCTTTCTCAGACAACCTGTGCTTGCTGTGAGGCTTGAGTAATAAACAGACTTTGCTGGTATAAGAAAAGGTCAGCAGCCCTCTTCTGTAAAGGAAATGACAGTACTTGGGGGCTTTGTAGGTAACATCATCTCTATTACAACTCCCCAACTCTATCATTCTAGCTATTTTACTGCAGAAGCCGGCATAGCCAAAAAGAGAATATTGGGCAGAGCTGTGTTCCAGTAAAACTTTATTTATAAAAGCAGACCACAGTCAGACTTAGTCCACAGTTTATTGTACATAGTTTATTATGTTGTGGATATTGTTATAAAAGCATATTTCAGATTATGTTATCTAATTTAACTGCTACTGTACTATTCGGAGAGGATTTGTTCGAAAGACAAAAAGGAACTATAGTAGTTTTATATTTACAGATTATAATATTAATTACAATAGTGTCATGTAATTTTGATTTGGGTTAAGATCTTTAATCTGAGTCATATAAGGAATTGGTGAAAGAGGACCAGAAAATCCACTGGGGACAGTTCTTTAAGAAAACATTGGTCACTTAGAAATTTTTTCTCAAAATTAAGTGCAGAAAAAAATAATATGGAAAGAGATTTTCTCTGACACCTGTAGTAATTACCAGAATAGTAGTACCCAGAGAGCAAGTACCCATGAGATATTTCCTATCACAAATAGTAATTGTGCTTAAATTATTATTGTGGAGGTTTAGAAAGAAGTAACACACGAGCTTGTGGGCTACTAGTTTTCTGTAACTAATTTTCTGTTTCTTGGTTTTGGTGCCGATAAACAGATGTGCTGCCTTATGGGAAAGCATCCAGCAGTGTACCTGACTGAATGTGTCCTTCATTTATGTGCTACTTATATTAAAATTTTGAATCATTTAAGGAATTATAGTGAAGAAAAAAAGGGAAATCAATCTGAAACGTTATATAATAAATGTACAATTTGGATATGAATGATTTGATAATGTCAGTAAAATTCATCTTTCGAAGGTCAAGTCCATGGCTTTGTTCACAATTCTTTATTGGGATTTCACACTTCGAAAGTTTATTTTGTGGTTAAACTTCACAACATATGGATAGCTTTTTGATGAAGAAATGCTCCAATTTCTCTTCCGATCAGCAGCAAGATGCCTGTCAGCCAAATTTATTGCATCCCTCAGACTTCCAGTCACAAAAGCAAAGGGTATCTTCCTTTATTCCAACCTTTATTTCTTATCTCCCTTCTGTCATTCATTTTGCTGGTTTCCTGGCTCATGAAAATGGAAGCCTGAGCCATGGATTCCTTAGGGGAGCTGAGAGGGCCTTATTCACCGGATCAAAATCCCTGGCAAACAAATCCTTGCAGCTTTATGAAAAAGCCAGGGAACTGGCAAGCACAAAAGGTAATCTGGCAGGAAAAATATCCATCCAATTCCCTGACCTACAAACAGATCGAATCCAGATGAAGTGCTGCAGAATGGAAAATTATCAGGTACCGGCAGTGGAGTAAAAATTTGTGTTTAAAAAATATGTGCTAAAATATTTAGAAAAAAATGAAAAATTTAAAATTCTGTTTTTAATCATTCTTTGTCTAATGATGGGAGACAGCTAAAATTTAGTATGAATATACTTAATTCATTATTTTGATTGTTTTTTCCTGGTATCTTATTGTTTTCACTTTTCAACCTGATTTTATAAATTATATTGTACAACTATATGTTCTTTTTCAGGTGCCTTTATTAAGAATTCCTTTCTAAAATAATAACTTATTTTCATTTAATAGAAATTTTGGCTTATGTTTTAATAGCACATGTGAATATTACTCTTATATTTAAGATAAATGGTATATTCTCAAATTTAAGATCTATTTTTAATTTGAAGAATAAACTATATTGTCATTATGCATTGCATGAACATAGTATGAGAGCTAGCATAGAATTTTTGAAGTTTTGTTCTCTCATATGAGAGTATTTTGTAACCACTGTTTCATCAACAAATGCAACCACAACAGTAATGTTGTAGAGTTTAGTATTTGAAAAAGCACAGTCTGAGGTTTCAAAGTGCAGTAGGGAAAACATATACTGCAAATTGGGTCCATTAGAACTAAATGTTTTATCTCCAGTGCAATCAAGCCGAATGGATTCATGTCTTGGTTAGTACAAAGCCAAAAGTCACAATCAGGAAGTAAAATAGTGGTGAAAGACTTATTACCTGCAGCAGGTATGGCTTGCACTAAAGTTATTTCCAACATAGTACTCTAGGCCTGAGGCCAGCAAGGAAGTTTCCTTCCAGGAGCCTAGTCATACACGTATGCACACTATGAAGAGGCATATTTGTAAGCACGGTCAGTTTAAGCTTATGGTATTTGAAGAAGGAAAAATAGTAATCACATTTCTGGACATGCTTAGTTCAAGAACATAGATCATGTGTTTGAAAAGGGAAGACGGTAGACAGAGATGCTCCTGCGTATCCTCAATTCATCATTAGATTGAGGAACATTCTCTTGGGTTGGCCTAAAAATACACACAGTGGCTTAATGACTTTGTTAGCTTCTACAAATTTTTCCAAAGACTTTTAGGTAAAACAAAAAGGAAAGACAGCTCTCAATGTTCATTAAAGCATGAATTTGCCCTTGTTGTAACCAAAGTTTACAGAGAGTTTAATACAGGACATGTAATTTGTAGGATTGTTTTATAATATTAATGGAAAAAAAAGTCAAATGCAGAAGAGTGTGAAAGATGTGTTCACATACTACAGACCACAATAACTAGCTGAGGGCCTGGATCCCACAATAATGTCCTGCTTGAGCCCAGCTGAAGATCGAGAGCCCATGACAATGTCCTACATTAGTGCAACTGGAGGCTTCGAGCCTATCCTAATGTCTCTTGCATGTCAATAGCAAAGATCTACTCTGGGAAGGTCCCAAAGTTGGTGGTGCAAGCTAAGAAGAGCCTATGCCAATGGGATTGAGGATCTGTACCAGCAGGCTGAGGGGTCTGCACTGGAACCAGGAAGTTATGCTCAAAATAAGGACCAGAGCTCTCCTGAAGAGAACTACAGTCATCTCAGCAACAGTGAGGATGCAAGCCCCACCAATGATGAGACTATCTGAGATCATATCAGGAAAGCCAGCCTGACGAGCTTCTCCAGGAGCATCAACACCTCAACATCTTCCCCTCCATTCTCCTTTTGTGCTGCCGGCAACTGTCCTCGCGTGGGCCTTCTATACCCAGCACTGTGCTGACTCAGTTCAGCTGGACGTCCAAAGCTGACTGTCAGTTATTCCACTGCAGCTCTGAGAATGCCTGTCTTGCTTAATGGCTCATATTATCCCTTATTTGCTCTGTGATGTGGGAACTTGATTTTTGTGCGCTTCCATTTTCTTATGTATAGGGATACAGATTTCACTTTCACATAGTTACTATCTAGAAAAGCTAGCAAATTAGGCAGTCATAAATGGTAGTCTCTTTTCTCTTTCAAAAACATAATCTCATTTAATTTGTACAACAGACTTGCTAGAAGATTGTTGTGTTGACTTCCTACTTTGAGGAATAATACCAGTATTTTAGTGGTTTATAACACCAAGCAGTTCCCAAATATATCAGCAGCTATGGATTGACTCATTTCAGTATCCTTTCTGTTTTTGGAATTCAGGTTCAGGGAATGGATACTATTTGGCACCCACATTACAGAGGAGTGAGGGAGAACAAGAGACAAAGTCAAAGTTCTGTTCCAATATGGGCCACTTTAGCTCTGCTCACCTTCCACTAACCATAGCAAGGCACTGGTGGAGCCTGACAATGGAGAAACGACCTGCATTGCATCTGTGAAGCAATCTTCACAGACATTTTTCATGCAAGAGGAAAAGGCAAAACCAATTAATGGCAAAAATGTAATATTCTTCAATGATATTGTCAATCAGGAGTTATACCATGGAGTACTGATATTTTTCTGAAAATTATTAGATCAAATAAAGGTGATAGTTCATTCCATATCTGCCTAACATAGTCTAAAATGAAGAAGGAAATCAACTACACACTTAAAGCAATATTAAAAAAATGCTTTTAGAAAGGTGTCTGTGTGCATGTGAATGTGTTATTTTCTAAGGGGTGTCATGCAAACTAACCTTCATACATGTGTAATAAACTGGTGAAATTATTTGTAGATCTATTCAGATGAAATGAGACATATGAATATTTATATACTGGTGAAAAATGTTCTTCCTACACATGAAGAACAGCTAGTTTTAGAGTAAAAAGTACAACACAATTAACTTTTAAATTGGGCTAAAAAAAAAAAGAGTTCAGTTACAAATAAACTAAGTTACTAGAGTTCTTTTACTTTAAGAAGCTGAATTAAGGGCTTAGAAATTAATTTAGTTTTGAACAGTATATGCTTGGTGTAAGTTTTGTTTATTAATTTATCTTTCAGCTAGCTCGTTGGATAGAAAACAAAGCAATTTTAAAGCCTTTTCTTCATATTTACAGCCCTAAATCCACTTTTCTGTATAATAAACATGAATAATAGAGCACCTGCAGGCGGATGTCCCATCCACACAGGCATCCTCCGGTGCAAAGGACGCCTGTGTGCGTGGGCTCTCAGCAGTAAGATTAACTTTTAACCCAATTACTTGATTAAAATATTCCATTTATTTCCATCTGCTTTATGTACTTTTGATTAATGATGGAAATACTCAAATTATAGGCACAAAATTTCATCCTCTTTAGTGGTAAAAATTCCAGACAACTTAAAAGCTTCCTATACATACAATTTTATTTTTAAAATAGTTACAAGTAGGAAGAAATCCTAAATAATTCTGTTTAAACACTGAGTCATTAATAATTTTGGGGAGCCTAATACTTTAAGAGTACACAGGCTAGGAACACAGGTTTTGAAACCAACAGATTTGTTTAATTTCTTATTTTACTCCTTTAACTGTTAAGATTTGTGTTCAGGAAAGTTTACAGATTTTTTTTTAAGATTTGCATCCTTAAATTAAATTTCATAAATTTGTTCAGATAATTAAATTAGAATTATATGACTAGGAATTGGTGCTACTTTTTAAGTCATAGTAATTTTATTATCCCCAATTTGATAAAATAAATAATTGTCAAAAATATGTAGCACTCACAAAGTGTCACTAACAGACACATGTGAGATATTCAAAGATACCTTGAATATGTAAGTGAAAGGAAATAAATTCGAAGAGCTGCTTTACCCTGAGTACTTCACTAGTCCTTAGAGATATGTGAATTGCAGATAATCCCTAACCTGATGGTAGAGATTTCAAGATTTACAATGCTTTCTAGAGACAATATCTAATAGAGAGCTGCAGCACACTGATTCAACATTTTGTGTGGCCAGGGGAACACACCATGAAAAGCTCTGAGATGTTGCTGCTCTACAAATAAGACTTGCTCACTCTAAGACTCTTACATGGAAATGAGTCACAGAGCCAAGGTGAGCCCAGGTGTATATGACGCATGTGCTTCAATTTTGTCTTATTGTATATTAGGCTAAGGTGTAGTTCAGCTAAGTGATTGCTATGGTGATTGCTACTACAGTAGTAGTTAATGCAGTGTAGTAATATAACAGTAATGTAATACAGAGAAGCAACTGTGTATTCTGATGTAAATTTCCTCTTAACTGGGATAGCTTAAAAGAGCAATAAACATTTATTATTTCAGACAGGCTCTGTTACAGCGACCAACTTCATGAGGGTATTTCATGAGATGTTTGTTGAGAAACCACCTAGAGCTAAGATGACCTTGAAGACTTGGCCGCAGCTGGGGAATCCACTCGTTAGGTTGTCCTGTCCCATGCACAGCAAGCTAACTCGGGTTGGAGGAGAAAGGCCATTGCTCCTCGCCCCGGATCCTCCTCACATGTGCGGCTCGGGGGTCTTCACATGAGGCAGTTGGCTTCCCACAGTGTGATGGTAGAAGCCATAAATGGCCCTTCGTGCCCTGATCTCATGAGTGACACCCCTTCAGGTAAGCAGTTCTCACGCATTTACAGATCAGCCATATTCAATCTAGCAGGAAAATAAATATGAAAAACAGTAACTGAGAAAATTTAGGCCCCCTTTAGTGCACCATAAGAATTTGTATGCTTGGTGTCCTAAGATTAACTGAAAGGATTTGGGAATATACAAATTCTATTTATTGAAAAAGTCTCTATTACCATTTTTATATAACCTTGTTTAAAATTACAGAGTATGTGTAGGATTGGAAATCTGAATTTGGTAAAACTTTAAAAAAATGATCTTTACAGGCTATTGCTAGTAAGAAACTTAAACTTTTAGTTGGGAAAAACACTATTTTTAAAAAATTTGTTTTATGCGTGAAATGATTACATAAAAGACTTTTTATGACTACTTCAAATTCTTGATAAACATCTTCAGTAAAAATTGAATTCATGTAAGTAGATATTAAAGTAATCAAAATCATTTTTATAATCATTTATAATTCACATCAAATTATGTTTAGAATTGCAATAGCTCTTTCTTTTCAATTTATTGTGAAATGTGAATAGATTTTAAATCTAATTGATCTTTTCTTCTTGTCAAGTGTTGAAAAATAATGATGAAGCTCTAACTTGCTATTTAGAGACTCTCGTGTAGTTTCTTGGTTCCTCAGGGCTGGCAGCAGCCCTTCTGGATCCTACTCACACCAGACACCGAGGAAACTTGCAAGCAAAGCACTATCTTGTCTCACTTCTCCCCACAACTTCTCTGGATGCCTGTCTCTCGCAAACCTGTAATTCATTCACAGCCCCTGAGTAACACAACCATGTGCTGTCTAGTGATATTTCAAAGAGGGACTCCACATGCCATGGGGATCCCTCAGTCATATAACAGAGCCGAAAAGTTGCTGTTGCTAAATGACAGAGCTGCAGGAAAACCATGCCCACCACATTGTTCAGGTACATACACAAACAAACTGCGCTCTCAGCTGTGGAAAACTATAACACATACAATTAAGTGCTGCGCTTAATGCCTAATGATGGCAATAAACAGCTAACTTCCTGGCTTACGCACTTACTATAGTTTACCTTTCCCATTATTTTGAAGTGTATTTCTACTAATATATAAAAAAGTGTACTGTGAAATTCTATGTATGTCATGTTACCCTGGTAGTAGGTCTGACTAGGTTCTGTTTGCTAAATCTCTTGAACATATCAAGATGTGACATCAAGTAATTAACCTACATCATTTGGGATTGTGTAAGTTCATGTGGGGATTTTTAAACAAAGAAAAAATTAATAATACACTTATCAGAATATGTCCCAGTCACTAAGTGAAGCATGATGTATTCTCAGAGTATGATAAACACATCTTCTCCTGGAATCACTCAGAAATCATTTCAAATTTTCAGTAACACTTAAATATAATACTTGCATTCACTAGTGATACATCTCATTTTGATTACTTGCATGTATATTAAGACATATTTTATGAGAATATTTCACTCAGTATTTGTCTAACTTGACTGATTATTAAATTCACTTGGGAAGGTTTCTGTGAAAATTTTAAAATATTTTCTTTTCTTTTATCCCAGACTTTTATTTTTTTATTTTTTTCCTCCATAACTTTTTTGAGAAGCAAATAGCAATGAGACAGTTTCAAATCAAATTGGTAGGACAGTTTCAATAATTAA
>NDGN011459754.1:0-12873 GCA_002564285.1 Tympanoctomys barrerae | reverse complement strand
AAACTGTCTCATTGCTATTTGTTTCTTAATAAAATTAAATAATAAAATAAAATATGCATTATTTTGTTGTTTTCCAGCATCAGATTCATTTATTTGTCTTATAAGTGTGTATTAAATTAATTGTCATCAATGCAGATTAACTGCCAGGACAACATGTGGAAAAAAAAAAGAATAAAACATCATAAAAGCCCTATAAGACAACAATAATAAATCAAGGTACATTTTTTAAATACATTGCCTATTATGAAATGCAATGTTTCCTTAATTGTTCTCTCAGTAAGTTTATTAATGGTGTACAGGAACACTATTGAGGTTTGAGTGTTGATTGCTACACTACTGAATTTAGTTATTGTAGAGTCTTTTGGAAGTATTTTGCAGGCCTTGTGTGTGGAGCAGCACATGATCTGGGAGCAGGAGTGTTTGAAATTCTTTCTTTCCTACCCGTATACTTTCCTTTCTTCTCTTGCCCAACTGCTCTACTAACATTCTGAGAACTCTACTGAACAGGGGAGGTCTCAGTGGGCATCCTTGTCTTGTTCCTGAATCTAGAGGGAAAGGTTTCAGGTTCTCTCCATTTAGTATCCTGCTGGCCATAGGTTTGACCTAGATAGATTTTTAATCTGCATTGCTGTGACCATGACTGAGTCTGAATTATTTGTTATTTTTTTGTATTTATTCTGATAAACCTGCCTTTATTTGTGTTAGTTTTATCTTTGATCATTGATTTCTGTTCATTTATAAGAATCTGTATGCAACTTAATTAGTCTTTAGCTACACATATACTAATTTTCCAGCTCTTGGTTACATATGTGTGCACATATGTATACCTATATACATATTTTAGAATCAACATATTGCCTTCTAGTTATTTTGTGCTTTAAATATTTACATGTCTGTATTGGAAGCTTTGTTCTATCTGAGCTATGGATGTACCTTGTCACTAGGTAGCATGCTTCTGTATGTTTGAGGAGGGCTATTGGGCATCTGGATGCGTGGCACTCTACCTCTGAGCTCTTTGAATTCTGTCGTTTTTAACACAAAGTCTCTAAGTTGACCAGGATGGCCTTGATTTTGGGACTCTCCTGCCTCAGCCTGCTGGTTCACTGTGGTCATAAGGTTGTGAAAGGTCATGGGCTGTTTGTTCTCGTAGTAGTGTTTCTCCTGGCGGCATGGTGACTGATCATATTTGGAAAGCCACTCAGTCTGGACTGCAGGGAACAGATAGGGACAAGCAAGTGTCTGGGATTGTGATAACTGCTCCGAGGGGGAACATTTCTCAGGTCTGTTTTGAACATAAAGTTTGCCTTGGGAGTGACTTGACTCAGTGTGACTCAGTGGTCATCACCACACTGCCCAGGTCAGCATTCCCCGCAGCCTGGCCCTGCGCCTCCAGGACGCCTCCCATGGCCTTGCTGAGCCTGAGCTCCCCATCACCTGCTTCGCACTGCTCTCCACCGGGGGTGTGGAGCAGGAGCCCAGGTCCTCTGCCAGTGCTGCCCGCACCAGGGCGATGCCTCACCATGACTCCCTGCCTGGGCTCATGTCCATTTGAGCCTCTGGTCTTCTGAACCTCGGCTGGGCCTGTGAGTCCTTGGGATCTGGGAGACTCCTTCCTATAGCAAGATGTTATTGAGACATTCTTAACCCAGAGAGAAATTTATAGGTCCTGGTTTGCTGTGTGAGTTTTGCATTTGTTAGAGCCCTTTGGGACCCCATCCCCACCAGGATCAGACATTTGCAGACTTCACGAGACTCCTGTGTTTCTCCAGGACAGTTACCTTGGGGTAGCCAGAAATCAGGCCTGTACTCGGCCTTGATGGCACTTGTGCTGCCAGTGCCCATGCGCACTTCTATCTGGCTTCTTGCCCTGTACCCCAAATTCCTTTTTGCAGTGCTCCATGTGTGGATGCCACAGTTTCTGTCTCCTTTCTCCTGTGCAGAACTTGTGATATTTTTGAGGTTGAGATGTGACGACAAATTGCTCTGAACAGCTGTGCATGTTTTCCTGACCCCAGAGGTCACAGGTTGGCACTATCACAAAAGCAAACATCCAGGAGACCTTTCACAATCTGGTGACCACAGTGAACCAACAGGCTGAGGCAGGAGGTCCCCAGTTGAAAGCCATGCTGGTCAACTTAGAGACGCTGTCTTAAAACCAATAGCATTCAAAGGACTGAAGCTGAGGCTCAGGGGTAGAGGGTCACTCATCCAGATGCCCAATAGGTCCCCTCAAGCCTACAAAAGCATGCTACCTAGTGACAGCATGTCTCCATATCACCCATAGAGCAGAGGCTCCAGGGCTGAAATGAAAGCATTTATTTATTTATTTATTTTGGCGGAACCGGGGATTGAACTCAGGCCCTTGTGCTTGCCAAGGAAGCACTTATTCCACTGAGCCATTTCCCCGGCCCCAATGACAGCATTTAAAGCACAAAATAACTATAGGAAATTATGGTAGTACCAAAAGGGGAGGCATTATTTCACTGAATGGCTCAAGCATTTCTAAGTTGTATTTTTTTTTTATTTGTTTTTAGTTGCTTTACCTTTTCATTTATAACAAACATTCTCTCCATGTTCCTCAGCCTTGCCTGAATCTCCTGGTTTCATGTGATTTTCCTGCCTCAGCCTCTGGACGCCTGGGACCACAGGAGAACAGCACCAACCCTGCCACTGAGATGTATTACTGTCCATTCTGCCTTCAAATCACGGATGATGGCTTTGTTTCAAGTTCCAAACAAGTAGCAATTGCCTGCAAGTGACAAATCACATTGGTCCTTCTGCTGTCACTGTGGATTATACAGAATTATTCTTCCTTTCTTTCTTTCCATTGCAAAGAAATTCCCTGCCTTATTAAATTATGGAAATAATGGTTGAACCAAGAACATAGTAGGGATGGAGTATACAGAGTGGTCATGTGGCCTCCAGCATGCGACATGGTGCAAGAAGTGGCCTTTGCGAGTTGAAGTGCCTGTGTGTACAGAGCACAGGAGAACAAGGAGGTAAAAGATATGTGCAGGGCCTCGGATGTCTTGTTTCCATCTTGTTTGGGAGACTCTGGCTTTAGTCCTCTGTGGCCCACTCCCCAGGATGTCACATAGCTGATCTTCCATAAGCAGCAGCCGCTGATGGCTCCCTGTTCTGGAGGCCAGGAAGTCCAGCACCACAGCAGCAGTGCCCGGCCAGGGCCTCCTGCTCCATCTGCCGTGTAGCAAGTTGCCAGGTGGAGGAGCCCATGAGGAGCCAGTTGGGAGCGGAGCACTTCCTGGAGTCCCATACCCTTTTATGGTTGGCATTAATAGAAGAGTGGAGCCGTGGAGACCCACGCACCTCTTCTCCAGCCACACATCTTGCCTGGTCCACTGAGCACTATCTCAGAAACTCGTATTCTTTGGGGGTGTAGCAACACTGCACTCCTGCTCCCTTGCTGTGACAGGGTCTTCTTGATTTCCTGCACCAGAGACCTGAATGACCTCAGCTGAGCTGCGTTGCCACGGCTTCCCTTCCAGCATGGGCCTATGCTACCCTTGTTTGTAAAGTCAATGATTTCCCTACCTATGAACAAAAGCCAGATAAGAACATCCATCTCTGATGTGCCTTCCCATGTCCTCCATATCAATAGAATGCTTTGTCCACAACTTCTCCCTCCATCCTAACCCTGAGGAAGAGGGAGATAATGGAAGAAAGAAGAAAAAAAAAATCGTACAGAAGACTTGGAAGGTCCCCAGTCCCCCTCTCCTAGATAGTGAAAGCAAAGTAAGGTGATGTTTTTAAAATCTTTTCTCTCATCATGGTTTTTGAAGAGAATTAAGAGTTAAGAGAAAGAAGCGCTCTCCAGAGATCCCCAGAATTCTCAAGGAGCGCCAGTGGCTGTGCGGGAGCCCTGCAGCCTCACAAGCAAGCTTTTCCATCTTTGAGCCTCATTTTTCTCTGTATTCTGTCCATGGCACAAGGCCTTGCCACCTTTTCCCCCACATGCTGAGGTTTCCTGAGGGATGGAGGGGGGTTAGAAGCACAGCACACACTTCTGAGCAGTGCTGCATACAGACTGGAAGCCATGTCACTTTGCATCTTTATGACCTAAAGGGGATTCAGTCTCCGGCTAGAGTGGAGAGGGTGAGAGTAGAGAAGGTCACATCCTGGGGATGCAGACAGCCCTGGCCCTGAGCCCCACCCCAGCCCCAGGCAGGTCCTTCCCTTTATCTCTCTCCAGATCCACCTCTGTGCTCCTGGCCCCTCCCTCTTGAGCAGCTGCCAACTTGTGCTGCTGTCTGTTTCCTTTAAAAGGACAGCTCTTTGCATTGATGCCTCAGTTGGTGTGAAAGGTGACAGGTGACACAGAGGCCGCGAAAAGATGAGTGCTCAGGCAAGCCAACCTGGCCTGGTGAGTTGTGGGCTGGCTCAGCCTGAGCTGGCTGCAAGTCAGGAGGGTCCCTGGGAAATGAGCAGTGGGAGGGAGTCCTGCTGCGGGGATGAGAAAGAGCCAGAGGAGGGTGGGTGTGCTTGAGGAGCTCATCTGAAGGCAGCTTGCTCTTTTCCAAGGCAGCCTCATTCAGGGCAGCTTCTTGGGCCTAAGGAAGACAACCACATTCAGGCATCTGGTGGCCAGTTAGTGACCGTGCTCTGGGTGCCTGCTCCATCCCAGGTGTGCAGGGAACACGAGCCTAGGAGCAWCTGCACATAGAAGAGTTTGTATACAGAAGACAAGGACAGGTTTCTGAGGGGACAACAGCCCCCAGGAATGGCACTCAATCCACCATACCTGAGATGGCCTCTGGGGCTCAGCCACGCACTGGCTGGACAGCTCCAGTCAGGGAACATTTGACCTGAGTGGACTTTGGGAGTCGGGGACAAGGGTGTCATCGGGGCTTCAGTGCCTTCCTTGTACCATGGAGTTGCTGAGAGGCAGGTGATGGGATCCGGGGACAGAGCAGGAAGATCCAGAGAGACTGCTCTCACAACCCAGATTACCAGGAGAAACCCAGGGATGAACCATCTCAACCCCATTCATTTTGGAGGGTGTCCCCATGAATGTGTGTGTGTGTTAAGACTTCCACATTAAAGGTTTGATGTCTTTTTCACAGGCTCCTGAAGGAAATCCCAAGTCATATGTAAGTGGTGTGTGTGTGTGTGTGTGTGGCAATCGGAGATTTCATTTGGAATGGAAGGGTGGGTGGTGAGTGGCAGCTGGTGGTGATCCTTTGACTTGCAAAATCAAAAACAGTTGTCTATGAAGCTGAATTACAAAATATATTCATGGAAATTAGAATACTTTTGAAAGGATCTTTCAATATTCGAATGGTCCCTTGTTCATGAGCTAATTGTATGGCCTTCCCTTGTCACCCAGAATGCCTTGCTGTGTACCCAGGGTTCCTGCCGTGACAATGAAGGTCTCTTGCTTTGGGAATGCTGGGATATTTTCCTTTCATGTTAATGGAACTAGTAAAAATGGCCTAGCTTCCTCTGGAAATGAAACTTGTGTGAGGCAAGGTTTAGACTCTGCTGATGTCCAAGTCTATGACAATTGGTACAGCATTCCCCAGTGGCACCTCTCTGCTGCTGGTGTCTGACCTGTCCCCATCTACCCAACAGCCGATTCCTTACTTCGCCTCCATCCCAGGGGGCCTGCAGTTATCCAGGGTCATCACTGTGTCAGGCACTGTGCTGCCCAATGCTAAGAGGTAAGACAGGACATCGGGGGCTTTCTCTCTCTCAGTGGGGGACATCTGGGGGACAAAGAGAGACCTTGTGATCTGCCCACCCCAGGTTCCATATCAACCTACTCTCTGGGACAAACATTGCCTTTCACCTGAACCCTCGATTCGGTGAAAAAACTGTGGTCCGAAACTCTAAGATCAAGGGCTCCTGGGGCTCAGAGGAGAGAAAGCTGCCTGTCAACATGCCCTTCATCCTGGGACAGAGCTTCACGGTAAGACGCTGCAGTTGGGACTTGCAGTGGCAAGCGGAGATGGTGTGACAAGGTCTTGGGGTACTGTTAACAGGTTTGGGAATGACACGTGTGATCCAAGGATTGTGCCTCAAGGGAACAAGATACGTAGCAATATATTCTCGTGTTATGATTATTGTCCCCCACAGAAGGTATTAGGATCTGCTCTTTGTACATAAGCAAACAAAACCACAGAACAAGCTACTTTCCAGAAGTCACATGCCCATTGGTGCCAAATGGAATTCAGGAATGAGGTGTCGGTCACTGAGTTATGTACTGAGAGCAATTGCGTGTCTGCTCTTTGCCTGGCCTCGCGCGGTGCAGGATCTGCCTGTGTTCACAGTGCAGCCAGGAAGCAGAGAGAGCAGGTCCTCCGCACGGGGCTGCAGTGTAGTTGGGGTGGAGCCAGGTGACCACGGCATGGGCCGATCAGCACACATCAGGACAGGGGCTCTGGGGAGACCCCCACCTTGGGGCCCATTGTGCAGTGGAGGAAGCGGCCTGTGCAGACCTTCGCTGCTAGGTGGAGAGGGAGGGTGAGCGAGGGATAGGGTGGGATCAAAGCTCTGAGCTCCTTGAGAACATACTTAGGACACACACAGAGCTGAGGACAATACCCTGCATGGGGTGTAATTGAAGTGTGACCCTTGCTCAGTCTACCCTGAGTGTCTCCTTTAGAGTATCTGGCAATGGGCAGATCAGGCCAGGACTTATGCAGTAGAGTCTAGACAGGGACATGAGTCCAAGCATGGCAAAGCCAGCATTGCTTTCTCTGGTGGCCTGAAGAAGCATTTGTCCCTCATAGGTTTGTGCTGGGGGCATGGATGGTCAGGCGTCTCGCAGTTACACAGGGGGCAGAGCCACAGGCTGGGAGGAGCGCTGAGGCCTGGGAAGCCCTTGTTCCCCATACTGAAGTGCAAGGAGAGAGCACAGAAGTTTAGGGAGGAGCATATTGTTCAGTGTGGGTGAATTGTGTGTTTGGGCAAGAATCGAGGCTGGAAGGAGGGGCCCCTAGCCTGTAGGAGGCCGAGGACTTCCTGCATGGAGTGTGGCTGACAAGGTCTCTCTCCCCAGGTGGAGATCATATGTGAAGCCCAGTGCTACAGGGTGACTGTGAATGGCCAGCACCTGCTGGAATACGCCCACCGCCTCAAGGACCTGCCAAGCATCAGTAACCTGGAAGTAGCTGGTGACGTTATGCTTACTGATGTGCAGGTCTAGGCAGATGACTGAGCCCAGTGAAGGGCTGGTGACATCGTTGCCTGTGTCTCCTCCCTTCTCAGCCCCAGCTTCTTAGCCCTGCCATCCTAGCAGATGGTGCCCGGAGGTGTGTCACCCAGGGGATCCTCCAGGTCCCTTCCTCCTGACAATGAAGGAGGACCTGAGCCTTCTGTGCACAGCCCGGCCTATACTGCATAGGTTCTCAAATACCCTCCTGTCCTCTGTGCAACCCAAGCTAGTCCCAAGCCACAGCTACACAATGGAGGGCCCAGGTGCCCTCCACAGCCCCCATTCCTGGGACCTTCACCTTCTCTCCTGGCTTTCCCCCCTGCTACAACACTGCTCCCTGTGGGGAAGCTGCCTGGTGACAGCCTGCTGGCTTCCACCCCCTGAGCAGAGCGTTCTCAGCACCGGGCACAGCCCTTTCCTGGCATACTCAAAATAAAGAAAAAGCAATGCTGTTGTTGGCACACACGAGTGTGATGAGTGCATTAATTGTGTGTTTAGAGACAATTTGGAGTCTCTGGATTTGCGTTTCCCTGCCATTGGAAGTGGAATGGGACAGCACAGGTTCACTTGGGAAGGAGGGTCCTGTCACCTACACTGACTCCCAGGGGATCCCTCACAAAGCCCACAGGGGTGCTGCAGAAAGCACCTGGGGTGTACTCACTGCTGGCCCGGGCTCTAATACAGGACTATTGGTAGCTGGGTGAGCCTAGAATCATCTCCATCTTACTAAGGAAAAAACAAAAGACTAGGGCACAGTGGGTGGGAGTCAGGAGAGAGTCACAAAGCCACAGGACCTGGCCTGAGTAGGAGGGGAGCCACTGTGAGACCTGACATGAGGAGAGGGGATTGAAGACCTAAGCAACAGGATTCCCCAGCCCCAGGGAAGCATGGCAGAGCCCAGGCAAGGATCCATGTGATGCTAGTGCACCTGCTAAGCCCTTCCAGAGCTTGCGCCTTCAGGAACCAGTTCAGGGCTCGCAATGTGGTCCTCAGGCCTCATCAACACAGGAAGCTGCTTAGGACAGCACAGCCTCAGGCCCCACACCAGATCTGCTAACCCAGCATCTGTATGTTAGCCAGATCCCAGAAGATTCTCTGTGTCTGTGTTTGTGCAGGGGAACAGCCCTGGTTTAGGTAGATGGGGGTCTTGGCCAGTGTTCAGCCTCCTTTCTCCTGCTCTGGAGTCCAAGCTGTCATGTGTTGCTGAGTTCTTTCTGTGTCTCCCCATTGGAACAGCTGCTGTATGATGTGGAGGACAGGCAGGAGAGGGGAAGCCAGAGAAACACACCAGCAGTCAGGACCAGTCTGGTCGGGACTTGCATTGCCAGAAAGCCACTTGCCCCCTTCTGAGTCCCTTTCGGGGTTCTGTGCAGAAGAGGAGACACAGGTCCATCTCCTATCAGCCCTGCTGTATGGCTTCATACTGGCAAGATTCCCAGTGTCTCACACAGGCGGGGAAGCCCTGGAGACTTCACCTCACCTCGCCCTCTTGCTATAGGGGCCATGCCTGGCTTTCCCAGGTGCTGACATTGCATTGCCCAACACTAAGAAAATAAGTGGCAATAGAGCAAATTCCACATGAGAAGGAGGTAGCCAAGGCCTTCTCCACAGAGGTGTCTCAGAGCATAGGACCATGTATCACCATATCATATATAGGACGAGTCCTGTGTGAGGCATCACTCCTGGCTGCACCCTTCATCCATCCTGGGCAAGCTCAACGCTCTACCTGCTTTGGGTGCAAAGAACGCAGGACCTCGCTGTTTTTTCTGGGGTGCTTTCTCCAGGTAGTTGCAGAACCCCATTCAATCTATGACTTAGGGAAGGTCTTGCTACACATAGTATAGAAACACACACACACACACACACACATACATACACGATTGTTCACATAAAATTAATATCATGTAAATGTGTCTATCAAGAAATTACAGAAGGCCCAAGTGTCTGTACTAGACAGACAGGAGCGCTTTCAATACAGCAGCGTAAATGCTGTTCCCAGGGCAGCTAAGAACAGAGTGTATCAAGGGCAGCTCCGGGTCATCCCTCAAAGAAGGATTTTGGCAGGGGCTTCTGTCTTCCTGTCACCCATGTGCCCTCCTGGCTTATGGGGTCATCTGCACAGGACCTGGGAATGGAGGCTTCAGTGACATCCAGCCAGGGCAGGATGAAGCCAGAGCTGCCCTGGGAATGGAGGCTTCAGTGACATCCAGCCAGGGCAGGATGAAGCCAGAGCTGCCCTGAGAAACATGCTCCTGTAGGCCGCTCACTGGACCCTCACTGGTGGCCCCCTGCACTGCTAGTGGTTCTTGGATTTCAGTCAGTGTTTATTACATTTCTAAATTTTTCATTCTTTGCACTCAGTATACTTTTGTTTACCTTGTCTGCATCTCTAGGGACACCCCCATAGTTCTGTTGTATGCCATCCTCCCAAATGTGGCTTTCAACTCTTGACTTGGAAAAAGAACATTTCTTTTTTGAAGATGCCATGAATCATTCTTTCATATCAATGTCTGTGAGCACCAGGCTGAAGGCCTTGATTTGAATAACATTTTCTGGATGGTTACTGTTGTACACTATTTGCATTTCTGGAACCTGGTGATTTGAGAAAGTCGTGATGGATTTCTGGAAGTTTCTTTCCCCACCAGCCCCTCCTGAGATTCTGTCACAGGTCCTTCTTTAAGCAATCATCCTGAAGACTGAGATCCACTGTTCAACGTCTCTCCTTTCAGCATAACTCGAGGATCCCGAGTTTAAGGCAGGCATCCACCTGGAGTTTCATTAAAACAGAGTGGCTGCCCTGATGCCCAGGTCTGTGGTCTCGGCACTTGGGGGCCTATCTCTGTAGCTCCCGATGTCAGCTGTCTCAATGGGGGTTTTACCAGGACTGTCCCCAACTCTACTCACCCTAAACCTTGTCATTTATTTCAGGGACACACGCACACGCACACACACACACACACACACACACATCAGAACCTTCAGATGGGACTGACTGTAGGGACTGGATGATTGTGCTTGGGACAGGTTTCTGCCAGCAGACAGCTGACCAAGAGTCTGCTGAGTCCTGGGTGCACATCACGCTGCACTTTGTCAGGGTGCTGATACTATAAACCTGACATTGTCCAGCCCTGTGGCAGTTTTTCATCATTGACAACATGAAACACAGTTCATGTCCCAGGAAAGCCCCATCCTCAGTTCAGCCCAGGACCCCAGTGCCTGACTGGGTGTGGAGCTGAGTGTCCCTCCTCTGCCTCTCAGCTTCTAGGCTCAGCTCTTTGTCCAGTGACTGATCTTTGTCAGGAGAATGTATGATCTTTTCCCTGGCTCTCAACCTCCTACAATTCCCGGTGGTACTGAGGAGAACATCCGACTCCCCCACAGGGAGCAGGAGGCCTCAGACAGGGCTCCGGCAGCTGCTGCAGTGCTGTTCTCCTGCAGCCTCACTCCTCCTCTGCTCTGCATTTCTCAGTGGCTGCTTGCTATCGCTAAGCACCCACACTGCATAGGTACACGCTTTTACACATGTGCACACTCACCTGTGCATGCCAAGCCGGCTGCTTTTTAATTTCTAACACCTTGGAAGACCACCTGGGAGATTCTCCCTGAAAGAGGAGCAATTGTCTACATTTTGGCTGAACCTGCCTCTGTTTCCATGTACTGATGAGTATGGAGCTGGCTAGGACATTTCCTTGTCCCTTCCCTTGTCTTTGAGTAATGCATATATGTCTAGCCAAGGTGTGGGTGGGAGTCTCTAAAACATCATGTGTGTTTCCCTGGAACGCCCAACTTCTGCTCCCTGGTGTGTCGGGTTGAGACAGGATGAAGTGCCAATGCTCCACACTGTTGGCTGGGACCCAGCCTTGAGACAGAGGCTATGACTTCCTGGGACTTCTTGGCTTCCCACTACCACAATTATGCCTCAGTGTCTTTATTCTTGCCATCAGTTGCACTGGGTATCATGAATTGAAATTAATTTGATCAGATTGTAATTATTTATCCTTGAGATTACAAATGTAAACTTTTGGGACTGAGAGGAAGACTGGGAAGGGCTCTGTACATATGCCCACTAGCATAAGGCTTTATGACTGAGCCCAGCCCCTTCCTGAGGGCTCACCTGGCCACCCTACCCAACAGTAAGATACAGGGAAAGTAGATATCATGTGTGGAAGGCTCCTTCTGCTGGCTGTGGTTGCCTGACTCGTGCTAGCTCCCCTAATCCCACAGCATCCTTGGAAAGCAGCCTGTCCTCGACTTCCCTTTCCATGTGAGGAAACTGATGCTTGGAGAACTGCAGTGACTGGCATGATTTTGCCCAGCACCTCTGACCTCTCCACCCAATGCCATGGAATTGAACATGCTTCCTTCACCTCTGGTGCATGTTTCCAAGAGCTTGCATAACCACCAAGTGGCCCTATTCATGACCCTCTGGGGGGAAAGGAGAGTGTCCTCTAGAACCATGTCCTTAGAGCCAAAAACAGAGCATGAAATGCTAATAGCAAGGCAGGTTGTTTCCTGCCAGGTGGGGAGCCCTGGCCCAAGTTTCTTCCAGAAGATTGATGTTTCTCTTGGGCCCAGAGGCTGAGACCCTGGTCTCTGACAGGAGAATCTATGATCTTTGCCTTTACTCCCAACCTCCTGTGATTCCTGCATGCTGAGGAGAACATCCGGCTCCCCCACATGGAGCCGGAGGCCTCAGGCAGGGCCCCGGCGGCTGCTGCAGTGCTGTCATCCTGCGGCCTTGCTCCTCCTCTGCTCTGCATTTGCCAGTGGCTGCTTGCCTTCCCTGATCGCCCGCACTGCATAGGTACACACTTGCACACACGGGCACACTCACCTGTGCACTGTGAAGGACCACCTGGGAGACTCTCCCTCAAAGAGGAGCAACTGTGTGCCTTCTGGCTGAGCCTGCCCCATCTCCATGTACTGGTGAGTTGGGAGCTGGCTAGGACATTTCCTCATCCCTTCTATTATCTTTAAGTAATGCATATACCTCTAGCAGAGGTGCTGGTTGGTGTCTTTAAAACAGGCGTGGAGAACATCCAACTTCTGCTCCATGGTCTGTAGGATAGAGCCAGGATGAAGTGCCAATGCTCCACAGTGTTGGCTGGGACCCAGCCTTGAGATAGAGGCTATGACTTCCTAGGACTCCTTGGTTCTCCACTACCACAAATATGCCTCAGTGTCTTTATTCTCACCATGAGTTGCACTGGGTATCATAGATTGGGATTAATTTGATCAGACTGTAATAATTTATCCTTGCAATTATAAATGTAAGCTTCTGGGACTGAGAGGAAGACCGGGAAGGGCTCTCTACATATGCTCACTAGCATGAGGCTTTATGATTGAGCCCAGCCCAGCCCCTTTCTGAGGGCTCACCTGGCCACCCTACCCAGCCGTAGGATATCATGTGTGGAAGGCTCCTTCTGCTGGCCGTGGTTGCCTGACTCGCGCTAGCTCCCCAAACCCACAGCATCCTTGGAAAGCAGCATGTCATCAGCTGTGCTTTCCATATGAGGACACTGAGGCTGGGAGGACTGCAGTGACTGGTATGATTTTGCGGCACCTCTGGCCTCTCCACCCAATGACATGGGATTGAACACGCTTCCTTCACCCCTGGTGTGTGCATCTAAGAGCTTGCATCACCACCAAGCCTCTCTATTCATGACCCTTTGGAGGGAAAAGACAGTGTCCTCTTGTCC
>NDGN011459745.1:0-15815 GCA_002564285.1 Tympanoctomys barrerae | reverse complement strand
ATCACACTGATGTTCTTAGCGAATACTTTGACCTTGGCTGGTTGTCCCAACCCGTCATCCTTTGCCTGTGATGCCAAAGACTTTTCCACATACACAGTCTCATTGAAAATCACCAGGCCACACTCACGTATTCACAACACAGTGTGTATATTTCTTTTACCTTGTTATTTAGTGGTTAAAAATTTGAAGCATGTGTTTACTTAGTTCCAACAAGATCATTTCATAATTTTTAAAAAAAACTTAAAACCAGCGTTAGTACTCCTCTCATGGGACTTCAGTATTAAAACTTCTTTCTATGTAGCAACTCAGTAAGCCTACTGCCTCTCTGAAAATATTTGCCCACTAAAGAAATTAAAATATTATTCCAGCATTATTTTCACATACAGAAGTAATGTTGCATTTCAACTTCTCCAGAAGAAAGGAACTAACAGGTGTTGAGCATTTATTACATAGATCATTTGATAGTATACTGTTTTCTTTAACATCCCACTAGTATTGTTCTGTAGGTAAAATTCATAGCAAATTCTTAGCAAATTATTTTCAAGTCTCAATGTCCTGCTCTTCTTTGTTTCATTATAATGTATAAATTTTATTTTTCCTTGATTTTTAGCTGCAAAGGTAATTGATAGTAACAGTAAAACTTATCTTCAGAAAATGAATATCATAGGAAGTAAAGCCTCTTTCAACTAATATTTTGGAGATATTATTTTCCAGGCTGAGGCCAAAGTTGTGTGACATAGAATGATGGCAGTACAGAAGTACTATCCTAATTTCAAGAAGTTATGTAATGTTTTATTGGTATAAATATATTAGCCAAGTAATATCACTAATAAAAATCCACTTATCAAAAAAATAAGTGCCATAAAAGAGCATAACACTTCTGCAAGGGCAAATAAAAGTATTTCTATGAATATGCTATAAATTGGTTCTAAAATACCCTATGGATGCCTGAAATAGAAAACCCTTCTCTTGTACACACACACTTAGGATAGTCTAATTTATAAATTTGGCATGGTGGAGACTAACATCAACAGTGCTAAGAAAGCAGGGTAAATATAGCCATACACTTTTGAATTCATAACTCACAGATAGATGACTTGTCCTTGCAGTGTTTATCACAATGTTAGCATACTTTTTTCCCCCTTAAATTGAAAAATTTCACCATTTCACTTAAAAGAAACACTTTTCAGGTTCTCTTTGGTCTATCTGAATTACCACGATCACTATGCCTGTATTTTGCAGTCATTTAAGGAGAATAAAGTTTCCTTTAGCAACAGTACCCTGAGAGTAGGACAACACTTGATCTGATCATCAGATGGCTACTAAGTTGTTGAATGGGTGGTAGTTTATATATCATGATTAAGCAGACAAAGGTTTATGCACATCCTACTAGGACATAAGTGAGGCTCTGTAATGTTACTTAGAACAAATTGCACTTTAAAATTTATAAATTGTTCATTTCTTAAGCTGTCCACTTTAAGATTTTCATACTGGTTGGCAGCAGGTAACTAAAATCACTAAACCAAATCCTCAAGTAGGGGATAACTACTGTACGGACAGTACCACCTAACTTCAGCAACTTGGCATGTGAATTAACCCTTTACCCAGAATATCCAAGCTGTATAAGTACCCACTCGTTAGTCACTTACTCATTTGGGTTATCAGATCAACTGTTACAGTATCACAGTGCTTATGTTCCAATGACCCTTGTGTAGGACATAAATAGGTTAAATTCAGTTAATGTGTGTAGATGATGGGAGAAACAGGCCATTCTGACTCCTATGAGGTCTTGTGGAAGAAGATATCATGGTGCGTTGAGAAGCTGGGTGTGGGAGGGCTATCGTAGAAGTTGCTCAGCGAGAAGCATACATTATGAAAGGAGTCTAGGGAGAGGAATGGGAGTCATCTCTCCATGTGGTGGCTTCATGTTAAATATTTGTTCCTTATTCTTTGAAGAACAGGAAGTCCATTATGAGTTTTGGGCAAAGAGTTTGAGGAAATCAAGTTATTAGAAGGTAATTTCACAAAATTTACTCTGGCTGCAAAGCAAACCACTTTTAAGAGAGTTTGTAGGGTTGGCAAGATAGCTCAGTGGACTAAGTGCCTGCTTAGGCAAGCACTGGGACCGGGATTTGATCATTGGAACCACATGCCATGCCAGCCCCGCCCCCCGGCCTGTTGAACAAGCCACCAAGACCCAGAGTGGTGGCACATGCCTGTAATCCCAGTGCTGGAGAGGCTGAAAACAAACTGCATAGTGAGACCCTATACCAAATACATAACATAAAAAAGAGAGTTTGGAATAGAGCATGTGGACACCAATTCATAATGAATGTATGTGATCTTTATTTAGAAAGCACAAAGAGAAAACATGGTGAAAGATTGGATACAGCAAGCAAAGAATATAACCAAATATTAAGAATAATGATAGTACTTTGCTGTACGGAATTAGATAGCTCCTAACCCAAAGACAGAAATAGACAATACAGGATGATGTCTATCTAACCAGGCAATCATATAAGTAGGAAGACTCTGGAGATCAGTGAAAAGCATAGGACTAGAGATCAATTTGTGTGACACTGTTGGGAACAGTTGATGTTATAATGTTTAATGGGCCCTAATGACCTATTTGTCCAAAGCTTGAACCCCAGAGTGGCAGTACCAGGAGATGGCAAAACTACTGTGGGGTAAAACTTTGGGAGGTCTTTAGGTCACTGAGAGATGCCCTTGGAGACTGTGGGACTCTGCTTTGCTCCTTACTCTCTTTTTCTCCTTGATTATAAGGTTAGAGGTTTTGTTCTGCCATGTGATTTTACCTTGATTGTCTGTCTGACCAGAGATCCAAAGCAACAAGATTAACCAAACATGGACTAAAACCTGTAAAACTAAGCCAACAACGACCCCTTTCTCTCTATAAGTTGATTATCTCAGATATGCGTTATTGTAAAAAAAAATCCTGGCTAATATATAGCGTTTGAATCTAGGGGACTGACATGAATGGTGATGAGATTGCCTGAGGGCTTCATGTTAAGAGACCCATGAAGAGAAAATATGAGAATACCAAAATGATTGCACAGAGAAGAATCAAGGAAAGAAGGTTAATAAAAAGGAAAAGCAAAATAACAGTAGTACTTGAAATAATAAAGACTATAGAAAGGAAAAAGAAACAAGATGACTGAAATGAATATTGAATATTACCATAAGTATCCCAGGGCTTAGTGGAGCAGGACTTCAGAAATGATGAGTTAAAACCCCACTGGGATGGCTGAGCTAAGAGATGTGAAAAATTGATACACATAGAGAAGAGATAAGCAATTGAAGATATATGGTTGAGGACAGAGGAGAGAAAAGGTAGTGTCTGGAGAATGATGTAAGTTATTAATATTTATACATTTACTTTAGATGAAGATGTTTGGATAACCTTAGTATATGTGATAAAGTTCAAGTTGAAAAGAAGAAAATGTCAAGAACAGAGAAAAAAATGGATGACAGGTGGTGCTGGTCTCAGGAAGAAAGAAGAACAATTGGTTTCATTTGTTTGCTTGTTTGTTTGGTTGGTTTTCTGTTTTGAAGAACTTGCTCCACATAATCTCATATTACAGCTGGCTTTATTATATTACATCCTTGAGGTGTGGCTATGTTCCTTTTTAAATCTTAATTTCATTCAAATAAAAAAGATGTAAAATCTGCATACAATTTTTCAATTGATCCTATTTTTACCTAGGATTTAATAGTTATTATAAAGGCAGAACAGCTTATTTAGTTTACTTTTGAAAAACCTTTAATAGCACTTAGTTCAGTTTGCTTTATTTTCCTCCTTTGTTCAACCACAGTGGAGTCAACACTTAGAAATCCACAAAACTTACTACAAAGAATTGTGTATCTGCTGTAACACTGCTATCATTTGGTATCTTTTTATTTTTTATAAGTTGAAGGGTAAATTCTCATATTTATTTAAATTAATCCTATGGTCTTCCTATTCTACAACAGAGAATATAGGGTGGAGAATATTTTACTCTTCATGTTATTTGTAAGTAATAATTGTGTCAAAATTTTGTTTACATTGGATCAATAAGAATTTGAAGTTCCAGTTTCAGCCAAAATGATACTATAACCTGTTCTCTTACCCTATTCTAGAAAATTTAAATACTGTATTTCTCAGACAAAGGAATACTGTCTAGAATATAAAAAAATTCAAAATGATTAGATTCCCCCACAAATTTAAAGATCCAATCCAAAATATGAGTAACTGAAATAAATGGACACTTCTCAGATGAAGAAGTAGAAACAGAAAATAAATATATGGAAAATGTTCACCATCACTGTTCATTTGAAAGATGCAATTTAAAATAACACTAGGATTACACCTCAGCCCAGAAAGAATGATTATTATTAAGATATTAACCAATAATAAATGCCAAAGGGCCTGTGGGCAATAAAGAACTCTCTTTCACTGTTGATGAGAGTATAGCCTAGAACAACTACTGTGAAAATCAATGTGGAGGTTCCTCAAAAAACTAGAGTCCATAAAACCAGCTACTCCTTGTCCTGGAATCTTCCCAGAATAATTCAAATCATCATACCTACAGTTAAACAGTCCAAATGCCCAACAACTAGCTAATGCATAGATGTGTTTTTCTATACAATGGACTATTACTCCACCATGAAACAGGTATACTTGAAACATTTCTAGCTAAATGGATGCACCTTGAGGTCCTAGCCTTATGTGAAATAAATTGGACACAAATGTGTAAGTAACACATGTTTTCCTCCGGAGTGAGAAACTGGAAGTATAAATAAGGACCAAGCTGTAAAATAGATATTGTGAAATAGGAAGAAAATGTTCAAATGGAAGGGAGAACTAGGGAGGAGGGACAGGAAAGGAAAAGATGGAAAAAGAAAAAAATAGAAAATGAAGAAAACTGGAAATGAAGCCCTTTCAAATAAGGAGTAGAAGAAGGGTTGAAAGGAATATAGGCAAATGGGGAAAAGCATCAGGTGATATCATGTATGGATATAAACTCCCTGTAATGAATGTGAGCACTATGTATACATAAACTTAATTAATAAAAAATAAAAATGATTATAGATTAAAAATGGAACGTGATAAACTTTTCATTGAAGGAACCCACATATTTGCTTACAAAATATCAAAAGCTTTGAAGTGAGGGCCCATGTTGTTGAGGTACTATTTATTCTCAGTGCCTTGTGAGACTCAGTGATAATGGTAGAAATTAGAGTGAAAGACGATTTGTAAGTTGTTGTATTGAGATTGATCTGAGCTCTTTTTTATGTATTCAGTACAGGGTCTTACTATGCAGGTTGTACTCATAGTGACCCTCCTGCCTCAGCCTCTCCAGTCCTGGGATTACAGTTGTACACCACCATGCCTGGACTTGGTGGCTGGGTCTGCCCATCCAGGGGCAGGGCTGGCATGGTGTGTGGTACAGTGTGATCTGAGCTCTTTAAAGATGGACTTTTTAAAACATGAGCTCTTTAAACATAGTTGCTGCAGACTCTTGTTTTTGTTGACCACTATACAATTACTGAATATAAAAGAGCACTCATCTTTGATAATATTTTGTTAGAGTGGGCATTATTAATCTTTTTTGAAAAATAAGAAAATAGAGCCCTAGGGAGCTGAAGTAAATGGTTGGGTCATATAATAGAGGTGAGTTTTGTGTATAACTTCATGGTCCTTCTGCCGTATCTTGAATGTTGACATACAGCTTGGAGCTATAAAACCTTACAGTAGTGAGTATATTTATTTCATAAAATAAACTTCTACTTTAGCATATTTGCAGGGCAGAGTTCCATAAATTTCAGATCTTTTACTTTGATTTATTATTTAGACAGAATAATTAGATTTTTTTTCTATGGATGATGTATGAAAGGTGGGTCTTTGAGTCAGAATTCTCTCAGAAAAATATTTTTTAAGGTATTTAAGCATTAAGGACAATTTCTGGAAAGATGGCAATGATGAGTAGTGGAGAAAGAGCTTCTCCAAGATTGTGTGTCCAGACTCTGGATTATAATGGTGTGAGGAGAAGGAAGGAGGCAGGTCCTCAAGAACCAGAAAGAGTCTGAAGGAAGACTTGAAGGTCACTGGGAGAGTCAAGAGACTTAAATGGAGAAGTAGGTACCAGGCAGCGCTTTCTCCCTGATCCTGCTTGGGAGAGTCAGCTCAAACCTCCAGACATGTGGTGATATTGGCAATACCAGAAGCCTCCACAGAGAAATGCACTAGTGGAATAGATCAGCAGATGCATCAGACTACAGTGGTTGATGAGTGATTTGGGATCAAATGTCCACCAGGAGAGGATACTTGGGCAGTAGCCATCTTGGAGAGGAGCCCACTGAGCTCTGAACTCACTGCAATGACTGGCTCCATCTATCAGCTCCCAGTGTTGGAATCAGGGAGCCTAGTTGAAGCCACAGGAGCCACATGGACTGCTACAAGATAAGTGAGTTTGGCTCCAGACTCACAGCCAAAACCACCCTGAACCTTAGTGAAATTAAAGATCCAGGTTCTCTGGGATTATCTACTACTACTCCACCATGAAGTTACAGCTGGCTCTGGGGATTAATCAACTTGAATATGGACTTTGTCTGCCCACGTTCTCTATCAATGATAACAGAGACATGCCTTATAGTAGACATTTTTTCTTTTTATACCTTATCTCTCTTTTCTTTGTATATTTTGTTCTGTTTTTTCTTCATTGGTTTTACTTTTTTATGAGTATGAACATGATTTCTAGGTTCTTGTTGTTGTTCTGTTCTTGTTTTTATTTCTTCCTCCCCTCTTTCCACCTGCTTTCTTTGCCATTTTCCCAAAATTTGTGAGGCCTTCCTCTGTCTTCTAGGCTTCCTTCTAATCTTTTTCTCTTCTTATGTTCCTCCATTTTTCCCCTAAGCCCCTTTATAGCTTTTCCCCTGAGTGTAAAATAACCATATCAAGGGCTTATTTGCTGCATACAATTATTTGATTGATTTTAGATTTTGTAATTTTAGCCACATATCTAATTCATTTAGGTATAAAGGTGGGAAACTAATAGTTATAGCAGTCTGTCATTTTTTAAGTTGTGTTTGATGTTGTTGTTATTGCTGGTTGTGTGATGTCAGTGAAGGTGACATAATTCTCTAAATAGTTCTTCTCACTACATTTACCTTCTGATCACAACCATACTACAGTCCAATGTCAAATTACCAGAGTCTGGTAAGCAGCAATTTTTAATCCCCAATAAATTGAAAAGATAAGATCTTACAACAAACTCAAAACCCCAAATCCAGCTACTCCTAAAGACTCCTATTAGAAGTAATTATTTCCTAAAATTATAGACACTATCCAAGAGGTTCTAGAAGAAAATCAAATCAGTTATAATTTCTCAGAAAACTATAGAGATTGTGGTCATAATGAAAAACATGCTTAGTAGCTCTAGAGCAGATATAGATAAAAAAATAAGAGTTTAGGAAAATGATGGAAATTATGAACACCCAACATAGGAAAAAAAACACAACTCCATAAAACAGATTCAAACAAATATTTAGGGACTTAGAAACTCCATCAAAAATGCACATGCTTCAGAATAAGCCAATGTGAGGACAAAATCTCAGATACAAAAGACAGGATTGTGGTTAGTGATCATGAGAAGAAAGATTTCTTAGAAATAACAAGAGACCAGGAGAAATCAATCCAGTAGCTTCTAGATAACAACCTTGACTGGAGTTGATGAAAAAGCAAGAGATGGTGCAAATGAACTGTTCATAGAAGACATGGCAGAAAACTACCCATGCATGGAAAAAGAATTTGACTTGCAATTAAGTGAGGCATATAGAGCTCTAATTAGCCATGACAAAAAAAAAAACTATATTGAGACATAAATAGTCAAGATCCCATAAATTCAACATAAGAAGAAAATATTAAAATCTGTTAGAGAAAGGAAACAAATTGCTATAAAGGAAAACCCATCAGAATCACAGAAGACTTTTCAATGCAAAGCCTTATGTACAGGAAAGCTTGGAGTGAAGTATTTTAAGCCCTAAAAGAAAATAACCCCCAAGCCATACTGATGTACCCCACACAACTATATTTCAAAATTGATGGAAAATAAGGTACTGCCATGACAAAGACACCTGAGAAATTCATTAGCTTGAAATCAGCATTCCAAAATACGCTGAAGGACATTATAGAAAGACATGACAAACCTACAGCTTTATGAACCCCAATCAAATGAATTCACCAGGTAAGTCATGCAATTAAATGGGGGGCGTGGTGGGAGACAGGAACAACAATACAATTAACATGGCAAGGATAAATCAGTAAACATCAATTATGACCATCAATGTTAATGATCTCAATTCACCAATTAAAAAAAATAGAATTCTAACTCTTTTTTTAAGAAGTAAAACACCATACTAAATGAATAGAGAGATAGGATTATTATATAAATTTTTTACAGTAATGTAAATAAAATATTTGTCAACCTGTTTATTATATCTCATGAGACATTAAAAAACTTCCAAACAATTAAGCTTAAATTTAATATAGTCTAATTTTGCATGTTAAACATTTTCCAAATCATTTTTACACTTTTTTCTTTATATATTTGCAGCCTGTGCCTCAGCACCAATGAGAAGCTACTCAGCATTGTCGACTATTCATACCAGAACAGAAAAGCCTCTTGTACACGGAGTGAGCTGTATTCGATGTCAGGGTGTACTTGGAAATACTGTACATTTTTAGAAAGCATAGCATGTGCGTGGAAGATGGAAAGTAGGGTTTTCTGTTGCAAGCTGTGCTCTAAACGCTGCAGCCAGACCCTCTATTTCTTCAGCATTGTGCACATGGTATCGTTCTTCCAGTCTCATATCAGTATTGTATGAATTTTTAGGTTTTGGATTCCTTCAGGATGGTGGATTTTGTTCAAAATAGGGACAGGTAAATTGGCGAGTTTCCAGGGAGATGCACATGTCATGCAGGGACTTATCGCTTCCCTAACAGCTTGAATACGGCTCATCTCCTGTCATGTGTCTTTGGTGGAGTAGTGACAGATTAATATGTGAACTCCATACCTGAACCACTTTTGAGCAAGAATTCTAACTCTGATTTTATTTCAAGATGATTTGGAAAGAATTGCCCCTGGATTCTGCTGTTATCTGAGACTAAACTTCACTAGAATGCACCATCATGTCCCATCCTGATTTGTGCTTTGAGATGATGTGGCACTGGAAGTACTCATGGGCAGTTTTTTATCATCCGATGACCTTCCTGTGACCTAGCCACAAGCACTCTATTAATCTAATTTATCATCAGGTTAGTAGAGAGGGCTTCTTTCCTCCATTGGGCACATCTGTTCCTCACTCTTCTTATCTCTTTCTGTCCATTCCATACAGAATGTCTATTTTTCATCTGCCACAAATGTCTATGTTTTTGAGAAATAATTTCTACTCTTTTACTTCCATAAAAAATATAAAAATAAAAAATATGTATCCTGCCCTATCTGTCTTACATCTATTTCCTAACACATAAGATATTTGAAGTTGCTGGTAGAACACAATAAAAGGTATCCTCTGTTTCTGAGTAAGTTTTACAGTTATACCACATTAACAAGATTAACCCTCTTTTTGAAACTACAAGTGATACCCGCCAGATCACCACTTTTATATTCATTTCAAGCAAATGCAGGAATGGTTCCTCAACCAAGATCAATGAGGTATTTCACAAAATGAGTCACACTGATGGCACCCCCCCAACCCCCTTATCCCAGGCTCAGACGAACTTAAAGGAAGAGAAGGTGCCTTGGGCCTGGTTGATGGAGTGTCTATCTTGCCCAGATTGCCTTCAGCTGGGACCTATGATGTGAGAGCAAGGAAAGCTTATCAACAAGCATCTGTTTCCCAAGTTCCATCTGTGGAAGGATGAAAGTCCATGGTCCTTTTGTTCTATCTCACTCTGAATGCTAACCCGTCTTGACTTGGTAGAAATCCTTTCATTTTAATTGTAGCTTCACATAAGCAGAAAACCTATAGAAAATTATCACTAATCATTTCTAAATGCTATATTGGTTTTTAAAGTTCAATTTTAAAATTAAATATTGTTGAAATGAGTGTCTATAATTACTAACAGTACTATTCATTTATATCTTAAACGTTATTTAAGAGATTTAGAATACATTTTTTCTATATTCAACATTATTTTTTAAAACAAAGATCTCATCATGAAATAGTTCTATGCTACCATGCTTTATATTTTCACCCTCATACATAAAGATAACTTTACAGTGGAAATGCTGGTGGTTCCTGGGCCAAGCAGTTTGTGCAATATTTGAGATACTGTATACAAACAATCTCTGACTTTGAGTGGTTTAAACCACACTTCGTCAGCTTTGTGATTCTGCAGAAATGATTGGCTTTCAGTACAAATTGCATTTTGAATCTTGAATTTTGATGTTATCCAAGGTTGTAATATGCAGCACTCTCTCTCTCTCAGTGTCGGGCAGCAACAAAGAGCCACCCCTTCCACTTACTTACATCGTCATGAGGGAAAAATCCAGCACACTACTGTACACCATGTTGCCACGCTATGGCAGTCTGTAGGTTAGGTGTGCTGCAGCATTGTTTACTTATGGTAGTTTTAATTAATGGCACACTTAATTCTAGCTTAGGAAAAAAGCATCTGTACATATTATATGTGTATATGCATATGCATATATTATATATTATTCACATATATAATATGTGAATTTATACATAGATATGTATTTGTGTACATATATAGACACATGTAATTTATTCCTATATACTCTACAATGTCAGCTACAAAGTCTCCTTTGATTTATTATTTTTTTAAGGGACAATAATTAATGTCACATTTTCTACAACCAACAGGCTCATTTAAACATGCAAATGTTTATCACAGAGGCATACTGGTATGATGCAGCTCTGCTACAGCAGAGCAGGCTTACAGCTGAAAGTGGTTTTAGGCTGGTGTGTTTTGATAAATGGAGAAAAACTATTAAAACCATTCAATCATCCTAAACCCTAGCAAAACATATATGTCTAAAAGAGATTGATGTTTGCTCTTCCAGCTGGCTGTCCATGGCCGCGTATTTCCCCGGGGAAGTCTATGGACCCATACATGATGAAAGTGTTGCACAGCTGGAAGAGATTTAGTTCTCTTTAAAGCACTGCTTGAACTACAGCAAGTTGGTATTTTCACAGAAAGTGTGCACAGTCATGGGATGTGCTTAAGCTCCTCGGACTGAATGTGGGGAAGTCCACCTGTCAGAGCCTGCATACAAAAAATGCCACTGATTTATTAGGTGATATTACAAAACATCTAAGATGTCATCATGTGTAGCAAACAAATCTGTCCATTTCCATGTGTTGTTCCTGGGGCCCCAAACAGCAATACATACTGTGAATAAAACACACTGTGAATAAAAACGTGTTCATCAGAAAGAAGATGTGACATGGGAGGAAGTGGCTCCACTAGGGAAAGACTGGGGGAGTAACAGAGGCATGAGGAACCTGGGCGTTGGCTGCCTCTTCTGAACGACAGTGTTGAGTTTCCATTGTGTAGCCTCTTCTGTGGTGGGTCCAGCACTCCACATTGAAAACAGTGAAGGCAGGATGTCTGTATTCACTCTATCTCCACACAAGTGTAAAAAAAAGGAGCATGCATGTTTTCCAGGCTTGATTCCACAGGACCAAGCATTAACTCTACTCGGAGTAAACTTCAGGCATGATTTCATTCCTCTGATCCCAAGTACAATTCTTTTATTTTTTCCTGTATTTTAGGGAAGAGTCTACAAGGTGTTCAGGGTCTCACTACTAGATCAGACACGTAGTGATCCTCCTGTATACAGCCTCTGAAGTGCTGGAATTATAGGCGCGCACCACCACTCCTAGTCTCAATTGTGTTGTCTTTTTTCTATTGTATTATAAGAACTTTTAAAAATATACTATTGTTATTGTCTTTTTTGTTTGTATTTTAGGGAAGGGTTTACATGATTAGACTTGTAGTGATTCTCCTGTTTACAGTCTCCTAAGAGCTGGGATTACAGGCACGTGTCACCACTCCCAGTCTCAACTGTCATTTGAGTGTGCCCCGGGGTGGGGCTGGCATAGCAGGCCCTAGGATAGAACACCTGGTCCCTGAGCCTGCTTGCAGGCATTTTAATCTGCTGAGCTATTTGGCCGGCCCTTCAAGTACAATTCTTATAATGCACATGGTTTAACTAAGTGATACAGAAAGATCGGGAAGAGTGTCCAGTATTAACATCAAATAAATGCAAACAATAAAAACTCAAGGTGATAATGGCAGTACTGTAAAGCATAAAACAGGAAAATTGACTTACCTGAAAATAAAAACCAGATATTTTATTTTTATTAGGTATTCTGTTAAAATGAATTAAATGTCATCTACTAAATAGCATAGATTATAATATAGAAATTAAAAACTGATGGTAATATATGACAATTTCCAGGAACATAATAATGCAAGATATTTGTTGCCTTTAATTAACAAATAACAAAATATGCAAAGTAAGTTGCTAAAGGCTATAAAATATTTAATGATTCACAGAAAAAATGCCTACTTTTAATTAATTAATTATTATTATTATTATTCAGGAATTGAACTCAGGACTTATGCTTGCCAGGTAGGTGCTTATGCTACTGAGCTATCTCCTCATCCCTGTCAACTTTTAAAACATCTAAACAGTTAATTTTTTTTTAAATTTTATACTTATTATAAAGTCAACAAATTTCTCTACTAGTAAAAAATTAGACATACTCACTGAAAGACTAATTCTTCTTCTTCTTTTTTTTTCTTTTGTGGAACCAAGGATTGAACTCAAGCTCTTGAGCTTGCCAGGCAAGCACTTATTCTACTGAGCTGTCTCCCCTGCCCCAACTATCTCCCCAGCCCCCTAATTCTATAAAATTAGGAATAAACAGGATTATGCTGATATTGATATCTCAAGTACTTGCAAATTTGTCAAAAGAACAGAAACATTCTGCACAGGAACCTCGTGCTATAAAGGATACAAAGATTGATGGTGCAGGTTAGTTAGAAAATAACGACTGAAGATAACAGAGAGTGAAACTGGAGAAGAAAAACCGAATACAAAAAACTTCATAGTTTTATATGTTTATATTTTGATTCAAGAAATAAATGCACAGATGAAATCAAGAGAAATGCGCAAAAGAAATGACAGGGCCACAGAAAGAAGAATATAATAGAAATAAAGATGAAAAATAATTGAGATGCTGGGAATGACATTCAATGGGTCTTTAGAGGAAAATGGGGTATCTTCATATTATTACAATTTTCTAAAGCACAATACCTAATATGCAAAATGTTGAGAATTTCTCCTTCACAGGGTATCTGATTATTAAGATGAATTGATGTTCTACCACTGTGATTGTGTGTGTGTACACTATTTATATGGTACCTGCTAGCTCATGTGTGTGTTATACTTGAAAATATAGACTAATAAATAGAATTTCACTCTTGTTAACATTTTTGTTATGAAGATAATCTGGATCAATAAGAACTAGTAATACCTATCACTTGATCGATGTTTAAAGTGACTATTGAGTTGAGTGAAAATAAGAAATAAAGTTCTATTTAATCTCAAAATAAGATCATCAGAACATAATTTAGTTCAGAAAGTCAAGAGTTAAAAGAATACTAAAAGGAGTAAGATTTTTACTCCCTCTGAGGGAAGCCATGGTGAATGGAAGCCTGCAGATCCTGGCCTCAGGTCCTATCTCTGACCTTATACAAAATCAACTCAGAGTGTGTTAAAGACAAATATAAGGACTGAAATGGTAAAAAGAGGAAGCTATAAGGGAAGTACTTTCTGACATTGGTCAGAACAAGGATATTTTAGATAAAACTCCAAAAGCATAATAATTAAGAGTGAGAGAAGACAAATATGATTATATCAAGTTAAAAAGTAAACAATCTGCAAAATAAAGTGCCACAGAATGGGAGGAAACGTTTCCAAGTGTTGTATCTGATAAGGGATTAATAGAGAGAGCATATGAAGAAGTCAACTCAACAGCAAAATCCTCAAATATTTACACATTTCTGGATCTACCTGTACCATATGCTGTAGCATTATTGATTTTGTCAGTGCTGCTGATTTTGTGAGTTACAGATTTAAACACAATGATTCATTTTTTNATTATTGATTTTGTCAGTGCTGCTGATTTTGTGAGTTACAGATTTAAATACAATGATTCATTTTTTCAAACTGGAAAGGCATTTCATTGTAGACACTTCACCTATGAATGTCTTCCTAACATATGTAGTTAGCTCAGTCAGTTGTGAAATAAATATTTACTCTTGATCACTCATAAATTTCTTTAAATATTGTATATTTGCACAATTTACTAGTGAAGTGATTTCAGAGAATTAAAAGTTATCTGACTGCAGATGGTGCTCATACAAACAGATACGTAACGTTTTCCCTCAGTTGAACACTAATATACACCAGTTTTTCAAAATATCTAGCAAGCTCTTAAAAGCTACTGCTCACAAAACAACTGCCATTCCTGCCTTTCACGTATTACCTTTGTTATTTTTTTGTTAACATTCATTATTTTTGCTGATTTTATTTTTTATTTATCTAGCTTTTCTAACTTTATTATATCTGGGAAGTTATTATCATTAAGTTACCTGAAAAATTGCTGAAGATCATTTTGTCCACTGGCATTTTTGAAACACTTCTGGAATTCAAAATATAATGCACTTGGTAATCTGAGCAGCTACTCTTCTGCCTTCCTTTCCTGTCTGAAATTCTTTCCTATCCCCCTCCTGCACCAAAGCAGAGATGAGAGTAGCTCTTAGCAGGAAAGAAGAGGAAGCTTTGAAAGGTGTATGCAGAAGAACTAACAAAATGTCAATTCAGGCAAAAGCAGAGAACTAAAAAACACTCTAAATTTAGCTTTTAGAAAATATGTTGTTCTTCCTAAATGTTATTTAAATATTTTTCTAATGCTTTGGAAACTTAAGGAATCTGAAAAAGAACCTGCAAATTTGACCATATTTAATTTTATGTTTTCCAAGCTCCATCAACTACAGTGCAGTTTCTTTGCTTTTGAGTTGGTATTAGCATTATTTTGATTCATTGGCTACCTTATTATTTACACACACATACGTACTCGTGCACACACACTCCAAAAACAATAAACAAGTTGAAAAGTACTGCCTTTTCAATTATCAAAAGAATTATTTCTGACTGTAAATAGCAAAATCTTAAAACTATGGCTTGTAAAAGGTGGGCTTTTCCTTTCTTCAGATATAAGAAGAGTCTGGATAGGAACTCTGATACACACGTCACTGGTGTGCACTGTCATTGCTCCAGATGCTTAGATTCTTTCCATTTTTTACTTTGCCTTTCAAGAAACCTGGTTTGTGTCCTTATTTACAGAATAGTTACCGCAGCGCCAGCAATTGCATTCTCATCAGTAGAAGAAAGGAAGAAAGAAGGCTGAAAGGAAGATTGGAGGATGATTTTACAATTCAGTACTTTTGTTGCTGATCCGGTGGACAAATTCATTTTGCTATAATAAGGGTAAAATGGATTTTGAGAAGGCAAATATATAACAGCAGGCTCTGGCCTACATCTTTTTCTGTGTGTCTCTATATTGTATCCTTTTCAAATGTTTTTAGCTCTAAAATTTTATTGTTAAATATTTTGTGACAGAGAAGCCAAGGAGTTAAAAGTCAAAAGTGATGGGTCTGTTAAGCTTAACCTCACTATCTGTCTGCATAACAAACATTTTAAGCATAATAAGGAACA
>NDGN011459730.1:0-13089 GCA_002564285.1 Tympanoctomys barrerae | reverse complement strand
TTGGAATATTTTGCTGAGTTTACACACCTATAATATTCAAATAATGGAACTTAGCAAAAAAAGAGGATATACAGATAAATGTCCATTTTGTAGCTGTGTATTCAAAGTGGTTAGGACAGGTATATAGTTACATTCTCTTAATGAATAGACTGATTTGTTCTGATGGTGTTTGTAAATAGGATCTCAAGTCCACATCTTCTACAGCAATTAACTACTGAGAAGACTGTATGCGGTGTGTTAATTATTGAACTGCCGAGATTCACTGCCGAGAGCGGCATTCTTCCTGTGTCATGGTGCAGCACTGCCTTGAGATGAGCTAATCTTTCTAGCTATATCTTTGTACAAAGAGTCACTCCTATCAGCACTCTTCAAAGACAATGGCCAAAGTCATTTCATTAAAACAAAATGTGTGCAAATTGGAACTGACAACGTCTTGTCATTTGCTATGCATATGAAGGCCATTTGGTGTAATGGAGAGAGAACATGATTTATGATGAAAAGATTTGGATTTAAATATAGAATGTGGGCAGTCACTTGATATTTGAAACTCAGTTTGCTTATCTTAAATATAGAATAATAATAAGTACTACATTATTAGGATAGTTGAAGGAAATCAGAATCTTATATCTCAAAGGGAAACTACACACATGCAACAACATAAAGGAAGGAGATAGATAGCCTTCCAAAGATAAATCTTGTGCATTGCTCTTCTGACATGTTAGATCTAAGGGGTAACAATTATAGATGATAATCATAATGCCATAGGCCAGCGCTCAACATAAATTATCTTCAGGTTAATATTGTTGCCATTGTCCTAATCTTGCATATGGAGAAAATGAAACAGAGAGAACATTAGAAATTTTCTCATGACTATCCAGTCAGGAAGGTCAGAGTTAAGATTTAAACTAGGCAATTGAGTTTCAGTGTTGTATTCTTAACTATTATAGTTTTTCCAGTTATGTAGATAAAGATGACTTAAATTTTCTATAAGGTATAGACAGTAGCCCCTGGTTACAGAGTAAAGTTTCCTAAGCTATAGACAAATAACATTCATAATAGTGATCAGGAAATAATTCAAATAGATCTGGCCAAACATTGTAGTGTCTTATTGTACTTTATGTCTTCTTTTTTCAAATATAATGTTAAGGTTCATGGAATAAATAAAAGTATTGTGAAAATACTTTAATATTTGGGACCTAGAACCACTGATCTTTTTAAAGGAACTTTCAACTAATCTGGCACAAACTTGGAACAGTGAGTAAAAAATAGTATCTTAATAATAGTATATTTTGTGTCAAAAGGGTTCTGATTTTTTCACACTAGTGTGGCTACTGAATGTCACTTTAATTCAACAGAGAGAAGAGAAGGGAAGTGACCTCAGATTGTTGTCTATCACAATTATTCATTTAATAGAATTTGAAACTAGATAATATTTATAGACTTCCTAATTTAATATTCTTTGAGTTCTCTACTTTAAAAGATTGTAATTAGATGAGGGGTGGTGGCCCAGGCCTGTAATTCTGTAATTACAGAATTAATTAAAGCCTCTCAAAATTTGGGAGGCTGACACAGGATGATGGCTCAAGTTTGAACAGCTACATAGTGAACTCAAGGTGAGTTTAAACTGCAATATCCTGTCACAATCAATCAATCATTCAATCTAGACAGGCCGGTGAGATAGCTCAGCAGACTAAAGTACCTGCTTAGGCAAGCTTAGGCACGTACAACGATCATAGTTTGATCCCAGGCACCACCACAAGCCATGCTAGCTCTGCCCCCATGGTGGGCTGAACCTAGCAGAGTCTGGGCATGCTGGCTCATGTATGTAATTCCAGTGTTGGGGAGGCTGAAAGAAGAAGGATCACTACAAGTCCTAACTGTGTAGTGGGACCTTGTAACAACTAAATGCATTAAAACAAAATAAAATAAAATAAATGTAAACAGACATATAATTTGTAGTTGTTGTTTTTACTAATTCTACCATTTTCTTCACATTTCTTTCATGAGGTTGGTGCTCTAAAAATATTCATTAAATGAGTAAATGAAAGGAAAAATATCTATCATACTAAGTAATTATAACACAGTCAGATGTTAGCAGCAAGGAAATTACCTTGAATATATGCATAACCACTATTATCTATTTCTGTTTGTCTATCATGTTTAAGCTCTTGTCTTGGGCAAATGTTTTCATGTTAAGATGAGTTTAGTTGATAGCATTTACTTGGTTGCCACCTGAAAACCTCAGTAAGATAAAAGGTTTTATATATATATATATATATATATATATATATATATGGTTATATATATATTATTGTTATTAATTTTGGTACCAGAAGTTGAACTCAGGACCTTGCACTTTCCAGGAAGGGATTGTGTCCTGAACTATCTCCCCAGTCCAGTTTTTGTTTATTAATTGCAAAATCCCACAATGAAAAGGGAAGAAAAAATATCATAACAGCAAGAATAGAAGGATGATTAGAAAATGACTCAGCAGTAGAGTAAGCCAAGGAACACAGCAAATTCTTAGGGATCAATGTAGGTAACTGAAACTGAAACAAATGGTTGATATAATTATACCTCTGTATTCTACCAACACACACACACACACACACACACACACACACACACACACACTTTCATAAAACAATTCACTACTTTCCTACCGTCATAGAAGTTTGAAGGTTTATTCTCTTAGAAAGACAGAACAGAAAAACTCCTAATTGTAAGTTATCCCTTGTATTATAAGGGAACAATGCCAAAAGTGGGATAGTTAGTGACATTTTACACCAAATGTTTGTAACTTTTCCCAGTTCAATTCTGAGAGCATTGGTCAGTAGGAAGGATACTGATGAATTTGAGCAGCCTGTAGTTAATTCAGGATATTTCACATCCAAATTGTACAGAAAAAAGAATGTTCAAAGTAGAGGGAGAGAAAATAGGCAAAGAAATGATTCAGGAAAATTTCAAGGCCATGAATTTTTAGATTAAGAATATTCAAAACAAAGAGTACAAAATATACTCACATTTAGGTATGTTGCAAAAATTAAGAAAACTGATAATAAACTGGAGATCTTAAAGACTGTCAGAAATTAAAGAGAATTTACCCATAGAGGATAAAAATTCAGAATAGCTATGACCTCTTCAGTAGGAATAATGGAACCCAGAATAAAGCCATGTCTCCATAATTATGAAATGAATTAATAAAAAGAACTTACAAGAAGAAAGTTTATTTAAGTTTGACAATAAACTATAAAAATTTTCATATATGCATATTCTTAAAAGCTCTTATCTTTTAAAACATGCTTTTTGAAAAAGCTGCAGGAAAATGTACCCCACAAGTAAAAATAGTACATCAAGAAAACAAAGAAACATACTCTTAGGACTAGAAGACCAACTCCAAGATGAAAGCAAATGAATCTTTCAGTTAATTGTGAAGGGAAACCCTTAGATGGCTGTTGGGAAATATAGAGTATACATTTGACATTGAAATAGTGGAGTGGCCTAGTTTTCTTGCCACTGAGACAGAAACACTCAACACTGTAAGTTAGGAAGGAAAGATATTGGCTCATGGTTGGTCGATGTTTCAGTCCATAGTTGGCTGGTTTCAAAGCAGGACTGTATGATAGTGGTGCATTGCAGGGAGAAATAGTTCATGATGTGGCATTCAGAAGGCAGGGAGCAGCAGCAGCAGCACCATCACCACCACCACCACCACCACCACCACTAACCTGACTTCCTTCTGTCCCTTTACATTCCCTCCGGGCTAAAAGCCTGGACTTGATTGGTTCCACCTATATGTTGGTGGGACTTACATTATCATGAATACATGAATACACCCTAATCTAGCCACCTTTATAACCACATGAGGCTTTGGAGGGATATTTGGATATAAGCCACAAAACAGGCAGTAAACTGTGGGAAGATGTCTCCAAGAAGATCAAATCAATAAGATGACTGATGTATCTGCATGCAGTAAGAGAAAATTTTAGTTACTGGGAGAGAATTTGGTAACAAGTTGCTGGTAAGTATATAGAAAATTAAATAAATATACTATAATTTTTAACTTTAGGAAAACAAAATGCAGGGACACAATTTTAGTTATTACAGAGCTCAGTTTTAAGTAATAGTTTCATTATCATACTAACTACTGAGTGCTGGCTCAACCATCATTATGACACAGTCTTTTCCAAGAAATGGTGATGATAAAAACCCTAAGGCCTCTTATATCGGACTGTCACTGCTAAAACCCAAGCCTCCCCCAAATCAAGAAGAGGCAAAGCAATCATGTTAATTAGAGATGTGGAAGTAAATATGAAAATTAACAATCAAATTGAAAGTGGTTGCTTTTGGTGAATAGCACAGGGGCAAGATTTTGGATGGAGTATGTCTGTTCTGTTTGATTTTATTTTAAATAGTAATTCTTGTGGAATTGTTTTCAGTTCAAATTATGTCTGTATATCTTTCATAAAAATAAAAATTAAGTTAAAAATAAGTAGAAAATAAAGAGTAGCCTAGACTAGAAAAGAATCCAATAAATGACAATATGATCTTTAGTTAAGGGAGAGTGAGATATTAAAAACAATTTCATAGGTCCTTTCCTCATTCCAGGACTAGAGAGTCATCACTATGATAATTTCCAAAAACATTTAGGTGCTAAGTGGTGAAATTACTTTAGGTAGGGCAGTGCTGCAGTCACTGTTTTTTTTTTTTTCCATTAAAACCAGGAGTCATTCTGATAGGAGAGCCTTTGTTGAACACTGCCTAGCATGTCTTCATCTGTTCCTCAGCCCTCCTTCAGCTCTCATCAAGTAAGAGCTCCCTGGGAGACAGGCCAGGAACATCTGTGGTCATGACCTTGACTACGAATACATCCAGCATAACAAACAGAAATCTTTCCATTTGTCAAGAATAGGATTCTCTCATCCACTCTATTTATAGGGTCCTTAGCCATATATGTCAAATAAAGTCTAGGATGTCAAATTTGTAAGTCCTAGTCTCATGTAATTTATTTGGAAAATGAGTAGTCTGAAGCCTATACAGTTAGAATCTTGGCTTGAAAAGCTTTTCATATACAGAGATGAAAAGGAAAATAAGACTCATATACCAAATTAGGGTTATTTCAATAACTTATTTACCCACTTAGCAACAAGTTAACACATTTGCCCCTAGACCTAACATACTGACTAACTTTAGTTTATTTCAACTTGTTGGGAAAATATGTGTTCCATATGCTTTAAATATTCTTTTCCATCTCTCAGATTGGTTAGCAAAACCATGAATCTGTGCCTCTAGGATGTTCATGAGGGTGTATGTTTGGTTGGAGTGAAGTCAGAGTGGACATTAAATGTGTATGTGATGTCATCATTCTGAATTTTAAAGAGACTTTTAAAGGAATTTTTGGTATAGACTACAATGCAGCCAGTTTTAAACCAGTTAGCTCTACACACACTCAAATAATTATCTTATAGTGGTATATTTTATCTATTAGGTTAAGAAATTATGTTTTGGGGCCTGGAAGTAATTTTATAATACACCAAAGGATGATATAATTATATCAACTTTCATAAACTAACCTGTGTTATTCTAAATATTACTGATCCTTTTTGAAATTTTGAACAACTATGAAAGGATGCTAACCAATGAGTCAGATAAATCTCTCTCATGGGAGAAGACATTCTTTAGTACTAGTCTTTGAGTTTGTCATTCACAACTTCAATATCCCAGGACTGGCCATAATTTAAAAATGCACACAGTGTGATATTTCATGGAAGTTTTCTCCTAGCCATTAGTCCTTCTCAATATCTTTTTGTCACATTTTGAAAATGATGCATAAGCCAACCTCACAAAGGGACCAAGCTAATGTTTTATGCATTGCAACTTGTTATTAACTTCATATCAGATGACTTTCAATGTATACTAGAAGCAATCGTGATAAAACTGTTTTTCAAAAATCATAGATCAAAAATAAGTTCAACTGTGTCTTGTTCTTTTCCTATACTGTGGTGCCAATTTGATGAAGTGATAAGATCAGGAAATAATTTTTTAGTGCCAGTGATAAACTGAGAGGTTCTGCTAAAGGAGGAAAATGAAGACAAGAGTATTAGTCTAAGAACTTCTCTTGCCAGGAAAGATTATCCAAGCAGATAGTTGTCATGGTAAGTGAAACAGCTTTCTCTTTGAATGCCAGGTAAAGAGAATAACCTTGCCCCCCTTCCCCACTTCCAGGGGCCACCTTTTCATATCAGTGTGTCATAGGTGGTCATGAATAATAGGAATTACACCAACCACACAATTTATCTTACCCTCAAGCTCAGGAAAAGTCAAACCCAATGCTGGATCACAATTTAGCTATCAGAAGAAAGGAGCATTTAGAAGAGGATGACAATTTAGACTTGGAAGGTATTCCATATTTTAGCTGTCTCTAAGGAACCTCATGCTTATACCAAGAAGAATACTGGATTGTAGGTCCTCAGAGTTAGGTAGGAATGTGAAATCTCTTTGGTTTCTTTTCCTTCCCTTTCTCTCTGTATCATTTGATAGATCCTCTTTCACAACCATAGCAGGTGCATTTGGATTCTTAAAATGTTAAGGTATTTTACCACTTGTTTCAGAACAAATTAAAATTAAGCCAAAGAATCTCTTTCTATAGAAAGAGAACTGGAATGGTAGGTGGGGGCTTCCTTGCAGTTTCAACTTCTGAAAAATAAGGCTGAAGAATTTGCAATGAGAACAAGATTATAAAATGCAGTAAGTATGTATATTTATTTTGTGTGTTTATAACAATTCCTCATGGAAGAGGACTGTGTTTTCTTTCTTATTGTCCCTGTGGAGCTGTTGATTCAGTCTTACCTCTCCTATCACATTGGAGGGTATAAGACAGTATCTTTCCTTCAAGATGAGACAGGGTTGGGCAAAGCTGAGCATATAACCTACAACCAGTGGCATTTTTATGGTGCGGCTAGTGGGTCTTTAGTGGAAGACTAGTGCTGTCAAAGTTCACAGTAGCTTCAGCGTGAGGACAGCCTGCCAGAGCAAGGAACTGATCAGAGAAAATAAAAAGGAAAGCTGAGAGAAGGGAGAAACCAAGCTGGTATAAGCACTTTGGCCTGGCTTTTCATTAAATAAGCAGTGTATTGTCTTTGCCATAAGTCAGTGTCCATTTCCTCTCTGAGGAATGGATTGTATTCTCTATTGCCTTGTAAGTCCCAAAATGAAACTTATTTAAAAATGAGGAGAGACAATACCACTGAAAATAAATATTATGTGAAAATATCTGGCATTCTATGTGAATATGGAAAGATTTGTTATACTTCTAAGTGGGGTTTCAAAGAAAAACATGAAACAGACTAATTCTTAAAAGTCCTCAAAACAAGACCACACAGAACACTACAAAGAAAAGCCACAGGGACCTCTAGCCAGGAGAAGGAATATCAGATAAGTGAATAAATCTTTACAAGCTCTGCTTCCAATAATTCCATGATAATTCTCTGAAGCTGTTCTTAATTAGACTCAATTATGGGATTAGTTTGAATTATATTATGAAGCGTTGATTTACAGAACATAACCACTGAAGGTCTAGGTCCTAGACATAGTTAATGCATTACGATTCTTGGTAATAGTATTGCAGCAGGAAACACAAAGGAATATTGATCTATTTATAATGAATTTATGTCCAAATTAGCTTTTATTTCCAGTTAATAAGGATAATGTGAATACAGAAGAATTTATTTGGAAGTAGCGATGCATTCAGGAAGGGGGAACAGAGAAATGTGCTGATTTGTTTGACTTCAGAAGAAGCTCAGCTTTAGAAGCTTCTCAACTTGTAGGCTTCTAAGAAGGCAGGCTTACCAGAGAGGGATGTACAAGATTTAATGCTCTCCATTTCCTCCATTAATTTGGTAGAAAATTTCCTATAATCTTGTTTGAATAGCTTTTAAAACTGGGCCATGTTGTAGTGTACTAGGAGCATAAATACAGCATAAATTGGAAAGCTCACAGATGTATTTCAAAGCCACGGCTTAATTCCTACTGTGTATGTTAATCATAGCCTAAGTTTGAAAGCTTAGTGAAGTGTTACAGACTATATATTTCAACCTTATTCCATAAGTAATAATATTGTTAATAGTTAACATTTGCCAAACAGTTACTACGTGGCAGGCTCTAGAATGAACATTTCACTCCTCTCGAAAATACGATTACTAGCTATATTTTATGGATAAAGCAATTAATAAAATAAATATGGCCCATATTCTGGGGCATCATTATACATTTAGTTATAGACAAAAATATCCCTATATAATTTAAAACATTTTTATTTTCATGGAGAATTATGTAAGTGGCGCTGATTCTTCATCATCCCTGCAGCGATGGCCTTTGCCGATGACTTTACCATTATATATGATGTCAAACTACATACATGTCTTTGCCGCTGACCCTGTGCTTACCCATGTGACTTGCTGTAGCCGATGAAGTGTCACAACAGGATGTAAGGAAGGACTTAAAAAGCACTTGCCTGATCAAGCGCTCTTCTTTACATACCAGTTTTTCATGTTTTTTCACTTGCTCCTAAGGGAAGGACGAGAGACAGACATATGCCTTCCTGCTAAGCCTCTCTCACCAAGCCCAAACCATACTGGTCAATTTCTAGTTGTGCTGGATGTGTGAAGGAGCCCCACTAAGTCAGCAGCCATCCAACTCAGCCCAGTTTCTCATCTTTGTTAGCACAGAAGATGAGCTGAGTTTTTGTTTTTGGCATGCCACTGAAGTTACTGTGTTTGTCACACAGCACTAGCTAAATGATAAAGTGTTTAAAAGAGATGTTTTACATTAAATGCAAGTTCTGCTTAACTAAGGTAAGTTCTATGAAATCAAAAGTGTTTGTTTAGAAAAGATAGGATGTCTGCATCTTGTCCTTTGAATAACTACTCTGAAGATAACAATATGTGATGTATTAATTATTGTAACTGTCCTACTAACCTGTTCTGAAACTGTTTCATTGCTATTTTATCTTTTTTTCCTCATGAAAATGAATAAAAAACAAAAGAAAAAAACAGAGGTGTTTGTCCTTCCTGTGAGCAGGTGCCCTCACACAGGCAGATGCATTTTTGTGCCATTAGATGTCTTAGAAAAATGTGAGAAAGATTGATGCAGGGCTTGAGGAGGTGATCATGGGTAACTGTGAAGTTTCTAGTTTCAGCAAGCTAATAGCTAGTGATGTTTCAGCAGAGAGAAAGAATATACAAAAAGGTACATTTGACTTGCCTGTTGGACACCTAGGTAGGGTTGTCTACCAAAATCCTAGACAAATTTGAAATCGAAATTGTGAGGTAGAGATCTGAGCAGGATAGACATATGCTTTGGGAAAGAATGCAAAGGATATACTGTGTTTGAGGTCGGTGACATAGCAAGTGAGATGCCACTTAAGGTGTTGGAATTGCAATTTAGGAGCACACAGAAATACCAACCATAAACGTATGTTTGACTATGATTGTCCTAGATTTGAAGTTCATCGTTTCTAAAATCTCATCCAATACTATGGCAAGGCACAGGTGTGCCTACTGAACCTGACTCTGGCCACTTCCTGCAGCTTCATCTCTTGCTCTTCTCTTACTTGAGTTAGTGACCACAAGCCCTGTGACTTTTCAAGTATGCCGGCTGCTTCTGACCTCATGCCCTGTTCGTGCTGCCCTTTCCTGAAGCATCGCGCCTTTGCTTTGCAGCTCGCCTTCTCCCTAAACCCTGTCTGTCTAAGGCTGTGCTCACTGGCCATCCACTCCAGAAAGCTCATCTGTAATCATTTCTCCTTCTCAGAATGACTTAGGATAAATGTTAATAAACTTTAGAAATGTTTGCTTGTGACCATGTCCCCCTTCTCCTGTCCCAAATTCCCTGAGGGCACTGACTCAAACAGTGTCTTCTATCAATATTTAGATGCTAAACATTTTTTATTTTGAGTGAATAAATGAATTAATTGTGGTCAGGGTAGAGTAACAAGATTCAACACTAAAGTATTTTGATAGGAAAATGTCAAGAAAACATGTATGTGTTCAAGGGCACATGAAATCAATATTTAAAGGGAGTGTGAAAGAGGAAGATCAATAACAGAAACTGAGGAAGACAAAAACATAGAAAAAGGGGGACAACATGATTTTAAGAGAGAGAAAGCAAGAGTGGCAGGAAGGAAGGCTCTGCCTGGCTTTGCCAGTCAAGTGGTCACAGCTACTTCAGTGGCTTGGCAGAGTCTGACTACAAGGGTACAGTGAATTAAGAGTTGAGTAAAAGAAATGTGGCTATGGAGGAGTACAGAATGGACTCTTAAAAACTGATTAAAGGGGCTAGGGCGGGCTAGAGAGCTAGCTCACCCGCCTAAAGGCCTACCTGGGAAGCGCAAGGACCCAGGTTCAGTCCTTGGTACTGCATAGTATGTTGGCCAGGCACATTGTGTTGGCTACTGAAACTGGGTGTGGTGGCACATGCCTATAGCTGCAGCACTGGGGGGCTGAGATAGGAGGATCATTACAAGTCTGAGCTGCATAGTGAGACCCTGAACTAAATATATAAATAAATAAGATTTAAAAATACTACAAAGGACAGCAACTAGGAGTTGAACAGAATGAATATAAGAAGTTTTTTTTTTAAAGGAAGGAGTGGTAGAATTAAAACGATAGGGGCTGTTAATGGGAAAATTATTGTCATGAGAGTTGATAAGTGATGGTTAAAGGTCTCAATGAGCTGGAAAAGAAAGGTATTGAATCAAGGATTTATGGTGTCCAGGGGATTATCAAGATTTTTTTCTTATTCTAACATAAAGGAAAAAATGTGTAAAATGAGATTATTTGTGGGCCTGTGACAGAAATGGATGTCTTAGCTGCTGTACATCAAGCATGGACCTAGCATTTTAGATTCCATAGGGAGTAAACTGCAGATTAGAACAGAACAGAATAGAAAATTTAGTGTCTAATAGATGTGGATCCAACCTTTGGCTCTACGCTTATTAAAATGTGGGGCCTCTTGCAAATTATTTCAATTACCAAGTTTTCCAATTCTAATAAAAGGAGCTACACTTACCTCCTGGTATAGCAGAGTATAGTAAATGAACTATGGTATGAATCACTTAGCCAGAAACTGGCAGAGAGTAAATACTTTAGTGAATGTTAGTATTATTGTTAGCCTTACTTCTGTAAGAAGCATAAAATCTATACCCATGCAATCACATCGGAACCTGGTTACCCTCGTCGGTGTGTTTAACATACACCCTAAGGGTGTGTTAGCTATAGCTCTTGACTGGACATCGATATGCTTTCTAGCATTTACACTCTAACAGGACAGATTCTATTGTCTTTGCTCTCCCAAAGTTAGTGTACACAGACACTGTATAATCATTCTAAGTGTTGCTTCCATACTAGGAACAAACTAGAAGGACACTTTTCCAGGGTCATTCTTGTTATTATTGTTCTGGCAAAGAAGCTCAGAGGGAGCAAGTGCTGTTCCTTCAAACAATCTTGAAGGCCAGGTCTCTAAGAAATACAGGCTTTCTCTTACCTCTGCCCTGCATCTTAACTAAGAACCTACAAAGTGTTACTTCAAAAGCCCTTGGAAGATGTGATCTTCCCTTTTATATGCCAAACACATTCGCTAAATAAAGGAAGACTTCATTTCCTTCGCAAGTTGACTCAGCAAAAATGCACAGAACTCAGTCACGGCCCAAGAAGGCAAGAGTTGAGAATTCATCTTTTGTACTCAAGAAGCAAACTCCTTGCACACATACTATTGGAAAATAATTCCTGTTGGGAAACAGAATGCCAGTAACTTCAGGGACCCACTGCCCACTATCTCAAGAAAAGAGGTTAGAATGGAACAGTATTTAATGCAAGAAAAACAAGACGTTTAAGTCACCAGCATTATAGATATTACCTGTTCCTAAAACCATAATCAATCAAGACAGATACTGATTGTAACAACATCCTAAATTATGTAATCCAACAGAATTGTATAATCCTTTGTTATTGACAAAGGAAAGGGAACAGATCTCAGAAAAGAAGCACCAGGAACATGCTACAACTTCCCCTTCTTTCTCTTGTCTTAGCACATTTGTAAGCTGCCACTCGTTATAATAATTGACACAACAATGCAGGCATTTTGCTTTGGGGGGAGTTAGATGTCATATGTCATGCCTAACATCCATCAGTGATCAGTTAAATTGGGCAACTGGGCCTGTGGGGGCATGTCTGTTCTTAGCCTAATGATTTGTTTATTTAACTGTTCTTGTTAGAGACAGCTCATCAAAACAGAGATGTTGGATTTAAAAATTAATCTTGAGAAAAAAGTATAAATACAAATACATTCTTGGTCAGTTCAGTTCAATTCCTAATGTTATTTTCAAGTGCTAGCTATAATGAAAATAACGGATACTAATTAAATGAACAAGATACACACTATCACTATCAGAAAAACACTAGCTTAATAGACTCAATCTGTTAATTTTCTGATGGTTAGATTTACAATGGCAACAAAATTAACCTTCTTATCTATTAGACATCTTTCCAGTATTCAATACTAGATTTATAATATAGTCAGAGAAGTGGTCAATACTTGAGAATTATACTTCATGAACATTAACTATCTTGTAAACAGGTCGGGCAATCACAGATTCACATTATGATTAACTCTCAGGGGTTTGTAAGGAAACATGAAATTAACCTTCCCTTATACTTTTCTGCAAGACACTGTTTAAAAGTCTTACTCATCAGCAGTGAACATTTCTTGACCCTTCCATGTCTACAGTGTCAATTTCCTTGTTATTCTGATCACTCATTTTTCCACTTGAAGTCCTCCGTGTGCATGTTCGTTCACTCTTACTTTGTGTTCTCAATACATACACTTGAGTCTGAATGTGCCCTCTACCTCTCCCCTCCATCTTAGCCACTCACTAGTCAGAGGACTGCAGAAGATCAGAAGTGACCACTAGTATTGGAGGACTCAGGGCACACTAGTCGTTTTCTAATCATTTATTTAATTTTACCTTCTTCTTCTTATTATTAGTTTGTAGTTTAGGGAAGGGTGTTCAGGGTCTCACTACTAGATTGGACT
>NDGN011459728.1:9373-19620 GCA_002564285.1 Tympanoctomys barrerae | reverse complement strand
TATCTATCTATCTATCTATCTATCTACTGTATATTATACATAACCATACAAATGTATGTCACATATATAATTGTATATATTACTACAGTTTATTTATGCTTACATAATTATATATATGTATATATATTAAGACAAACACACATACACACACACACACACACACATATATATATATATATATATATATATATATATAATTGTGGCAAAAAATGTTGCATGAAATTAGCCATCTTAATTCTTCCGAATAACAATTCCAAGTTTTTCATTACACTGAAAACATTGTACATGTATCACTACTATGTCCAAAAGTTCTTCCTTGCCCAAACGGACCTCAAGCCTTTAAGTAGTTAACTGCCTACTGCCCCACCTGGTCGCTGGTGGCCTGTAACCTGCTTCCTGTCTCTGCGGATTACCCTGCTCTAGATGTTTGCGTAGCGGAATCAAACAGCGTTTGCTCCTTTGGCACCTGTTCACGTTTATTTACGCCCTGTCAGAACAGCATCCCTGTTCTCCGCTGAAGCTTACTCTACTGCCGGGGCTGCAGCGGATTTCACATCTGACCCTCTGGTGACATGCACTTGGGCTGCTTATATCTCTTGACAACTAGTAAATAAGAAGGACGAGGCTTTCACACAGATGTGGACGTGGCTAAGGCGACCCGAGAGCTCTCACGTTGTCCAAGCACCTTTCTTCCCGAATGAGAGGCAAAGCGTTAAGTGGGATTCTGCATCTGGAGAAAACATTAACTAAATTTTAAGGGTGTATATTTGGTACGAATAAAATAAAATTGGCAGCTAACAAAAGAAATCATCATTTTACCTTCTTGGAAAACAGCTAACAGCTTTCTGTTATCAATAAAGGTAAATTTTCATCTTAGTGGAAACAATTTTCTTTTACGTTTTTCTTTTAAAGAATACCATTTTGATGTATATCCCATGTAGAGAAGAAAGGAACAGAGAGGCCACTCAACCTTTCATTTGTGTTATTTGAGTATTTCGGGAAAATGGCACAGCCTTCATTATTCTGATAGTTCAAAAACTGCATTTGCTTGCATCATAAGAAGGCAAAATCCGATTTTCCCATCCCTCAGCCCGCTCCATGCCACCACTTCACACCTCTGGCTGCTAAATGCAAGGTGTGATAGAAAATTGAGATGACTATTTAAGTGTAAAAATATATATTAAAAGACATTGTTGTGAAGTCCTTTCAAAATATGGATGCTCATTTCAAACACACTTCACCCCTTCTTCTTGACACATTGGGAAGCAGTTTTCTGGAAGTCCCTTTTCCCAGATGTCTTTAATTGTACCATTTTGGCTGTCTCAATGTCCTCGTTAGATCCCAAACATTTACCTCGCATGGTTAATTTGACATGAAGGAAGAGCCAGAAGTCTTACGGTACCAGATACAGTGAATGAGGTGGACAAGGAGTACCATGCTGATTTTAGATGCTTCACTCTCATGGGCTGTCACCCCATATAGCAGCATCCCCCACTGGGGTCTGATCACATCTCACACAGACACTCCTGTGGGGGGGGAGGGTTTCCCACACACAGCGTGTTTTCAGTTTGAGTCAGACACCACCCAGGTGATCCCTAATTTAGTTCAATTATGACTTTCTCAGGAGGCAGAAACTGGACCACACATGTGAAGGCCTCTATCCCCCATGAACATGCCCTCTACCAATGTCCACCAAGGGCTGGGTGTCTCCTGTCTCTGGCCCACATTGTCTACAAGGTTCTTACCATCTCCTCTGGTTTAGTAGCTTGCTAAGATAGCTCATAAAACTCAGCAAAACTGCTTGTTCAATGATTAAAGGTCCATAATGGAAACATTTAGCTCAGCAGAAGCCAAATGGAAATAATGCCAGGGTCCTGCAGATGCCCTGAGTTCTGTCTTTCTGGCTCATGGTGGAAACTCCCTTGGGAGGCTTGATTAGTGAACTCCGGCCATCAGGGAAAGCCTCAACCTTCAGCACCTCTCCCAGAAGTCCAGAAGTCCAGGGGAGTGCAGGGGAGGGATCAGGCTAAAAGTTTTGATACTTCCGAGCAACAAAGTTGGTTACCCTGGCAACAAACCACCATCCTTTGGCTTTGTTGAAGTTCCGGAGAAGAAGTCCCCATCATGCACACAAACACAAGGGAGACTTGTTTTAGAGAATCAAAGACTCTTCTCCCACCTTTATTGCTCTCAACACTTGGGAAAATCCATGAGCTTATAAGGGCTAAGGCAGAAACAGGGGTGCAAACTAAACCATAGCACGTATTTATTATCTCATTATGTCTCATCAGTTTATGATTTTGATTTATGTGGGAATTGATATTTATAGCCACAAAAATTGCCTTACATTTCACACCTATTGACTTTGGTGATCATGTGGTCTAACAACAGAAGGAATATTCTATTGTTAGAAACAGTAGTTATTCTCCAAAGAGGATCTCTCAGTGAGCCACACCCCTTGAGGGAAAGTTCTGAAGGAATGACTGAATGTTTTATTATACATTAGTATATTCTTACTTAGACAATCCTCAAATAGGGCTCTAGAAAGTGCATTAAAGGATCAAAATGTACACTCTGAATGCCTAGCTATGCTCAGAATTTTTAAGAGCCATAATTCTTAGGGCTGGTCAGATAGATCAATAGATTAAAGCACCCGCTTAGGCAGTTGCAGGGACCAGAGTTGGATCCCCAGAGTGCTGTGCCAGCCCCACCCCAGGGGTGCGCTGAGATGGCATTTGAGACTGGGCATGGTGGTGCATGCCTGTAATCCAGTGCTTGGGAGTCTGAAAACAGGAGGATCACTATGAATCCAATCTGTGTAGTGAGACCCTGTAGACTCCACTAAATACATTTAAAAAGAGCCATAATTCTTTATATAAAATCTCATTCTCATTCAGCACCCTACGAGACTGACCCTCTGAAGCCCTTCATCAAATTTGCCTGCTACTGCCCATATTTTAAGTGATGGATGTCAATACTTCAAACCTGGTTTTCTTACTGAGAAAATAAACAGATAAATAGGGGGAAAATGTAAATCTCAGCTGAATTGGATACTTGATGTGCAAATCAGAAGTAGGTACAGTCTTTAATTGTGTGGAAAATGTAAATTGCTACTAAAGATAGAACCTCCAAGTTAAGGAACGGGGAAATGGAGTGCGCTGTACATCTTCCTTTGCACGGAATACGTGGCTTTAACATCCACTGCTAACATCTCTGTAACATTCTTTACTGAGTGCCACATTGTCCAAAAAGCTGGGAAGTTGGTCAGGATTTGTGCTTTCATGTAACATAAGCTAAGTGCACACCACATTGTCCTACGTGTGTCTCTGCACAAGTTTTAGTTGAGCTATACACAAATTCAGAGGACGCAACGGAGCACACAAGCCACATTCTACATATGGAACAAGAGGCATAGTTCACACAGGATCAAAAGATTGTACTGAAACCTGTCAAGTGCCTTAGGCCAAAATAGGTGAAATTACATAGCAGGCCCAAGGACTTAATAGTAATGATAACTTACATTTGGATAATGGACTTTAATATCATGAAAGATTATACCCATATTAATCACCCTTTTTAAGTATGACCAAAGAGCCATTAAGCAAGTATTCTGTCCACTCTAGTGTCAAAGAACAGTCAGGAGTGCTAGTTAGTCTTCAAAGATGGACCCCCCAGGGACCCGCACTGCCTATTATTCAGCCCTGTAGGGCTCCTTTCCCACCTGGAGCCTGGGATGGCCTGTTCAAACAATAGAGGGTAGCAATCATTTCCCTAAGTACCATTTACATCTGCTGCTTTGGTCTTCTGGAATATTCTAGGGTAAACTGGCCAATACAAAAAATTCCTCAATGATCCTAAATCAGCTCAAATTGGCCACACGGTTGTGGGGAGAGCGAGAAGCTCACCACCTGGATTTCAGTGGCTGTTGTCATTCCAAGTTAGATACCAAGAAATGATTAAAGAAACCATCTTGGACATCTGCCCAGGTCAGCCCCAGAGAACACCCCTTCACCACTACCTCACTGCAAATAGGCGAACCCCAAGCAGCACCTGCCTGGCAGAGCCCATGCAGCCCTCAGCCACAGGGACTCATAACTTGCTCTATAAAACACTGAGTTGGGGTGGACGTTTTGGCACACATAAGTAACTGATACTCCATATTTGCTTAGAGGGCATTGTTTCTCCCTCCACACCAAAGCACTACTAAACAAGGAACATAACCTTAATCGGCAACTTCCAGCTCAACTTCTGTCATGAGGGCAGCAGAGGATTCCATAATAAGTAACAGGCTTTTACCTGTGACGCAGGTGACGACCACAGGCACACGGATCCACACACAGAGTGGTGGACTGGCTTCCAGGTTGGAGAATTTGGGAAAGATGTAAACCAACATCTCTGTCATCTCTGAACAATCATACATGGAGGCTCTGCTATTAAGAGGTGAACATGTATTCCTTGAGTAACACAAAGCTGTACACTTGGCCCGCGTTCGAGAGAGCATGGCAGGACAGATGGGCTGGGGAGTAGGTTTTCTTGGTACCAGGAACCCGTCACCTAGCAGCTCACCCGACACATACAGCATGACTGAAAATGCAACGAATGCCTAAGTGAACAAGGCCTTATGACAGCAAGGGTTGCCTTGTCACTCACCCCCCTCAGGGTACTCCCCCTCACTTCAAGCATAGCCATTCCATCATTTTTGCTACTTTCTGAAGCAGCTCCTGAGACCTCTTGTGTGTCTTCTGTGGCATTGTCATGGCTGTCTTGGTGTTTCTAAACAAATTGTTTCTAAAGGTTTATGTCTCACGGTCACATTGGCTTTAGGCGAGACCCCGAAGCTATGTGCTGCCAGACCTGCTGAATTGGGTGGACAAGGAGGAAGCAGTTGAATGGTTCTTCAAGCCTGCCTCTTCCCAGATGGTATTTGGCAGGGGCATTCACTGCATTGTTGATTGTGGCTCATAAACATACAGAAGAAGATTTCCCAGTTGCTTCAGAAAATGACAATAATGATAAGTGCTCTTTGATGTCAAGTGGAGTGTCTTCAGGAGAACTAATGGAAATAGGTCTTCCAATATAACAGTATTTATTTATCTATTTATTTATTTATTTTTGTGCCGGGGCCAAAATCAGGACCTTGCACTTACCAGGCAGCCACTTAGACTGCTGAGCTACATCCTTGGCCTGTAACTTCAAAAATTTAAATCTTCAGTGCTTGTGTTGATCATCCCTTATAAATCTATGATCTCCAGCTCCAGAGCCCCAGAACACCTTGCTTGGTCTGCTTTAGTCTACCCTGCAGCAACCAAGGCATAATCTATAAGTCTTTCTTTTCTAGCCCTCTGGCCCATGCTTGCAGGTTGTTGGAAACACATACTCCATTGCCATTGTGGGATGGAGGTGCTTGTTTTCCAGGAGGTACCAGATGGCACTGTCAGATGCTAGTGGTCATCTCAGCCCTTCCTACAACAGCCCATCTGGAGCCTCTCCACTTGGAGTTCACCAAAGCCAAAGAAGAGCCCTTACTCCCCCTCTGTCTTTCCCTCTCCTTTCCCTCTTTCAACAAGGATATCCCTTCATGTGCACATACAGTTGCCTCATACCATCAGCATCACTAGATCGATGTAATCAAGAGAGTCAACATCCCATTTTATTTACAAATTTGCGTGTATTGAAGGGAGGTTTTGTGCAGGTTGCAAATGCTACGGGACTCACTCTAGAGCTCTGTCTACCACATTCTTTGTGCTAAATTTACCTGAATTCGGGATCTGTATTCTTGATCTTTGTTCTCACTAATGCCATGGTAAGTGCCCTGGAGAAGGGATGCTCTTCTGCATAGAAAGGGACTTGGGTCTGCATTTTCTGTTTCAGCCCACAAACTCACCCATCCTCTCTGTCTGCTTCCTACCTCACCAGGCACTGTGGGAAGCCCCAGGCGGTTGTAATCACAAGGAAGAGCATTCCAAGTGGAACGCTTGACATAGGATAGAGCTATGACACTATGTAGCGTAAGAGGGAGAGACGCATTCACTGGTGTGGGATCCAGAAATATTTCACAATGCTGAAGCCTGGCCTTGATGTGCTAACACTATTTTGACAGTGTGATGAGGCAAAAAGGCCTGTTTGATGATAATTTTACTTATGATTGTATTTAGCAACTTTATGTGCTAGCTGATGATGAGAAGTCATTTTCTGCTGTCTCATATTTCCTTGGAAGAGTTACAGTGACACTCTGAGTTGGTCCTGCTATCTCTGAAATATAGAGAGAAGACACGACTACGAGGTTGCCCTCTCAGGATCAAAAGCAAGACCAGAGATGGGCGGTCCCATGTGCTTGGGCAAATCATTTACTGCAGGAAAAACAGCATGGTGATGAGGATGAGGACAAAATATGGGGAGACACAGACAAGCATGGCTTTAGGAGCAGGCCAGCCTCAGCCTGGTCTTGAGAAGAGCTCTACGCATGCATGCCCTACTGTACTGTGCTTCAGCTACCTGGAGGTTGGCCTGTTTTCCCCACCCTCCTCCATCTCTCCCCACCTCAATGAGTTGTTCATCATGTGGTACTCACAGAACCGGCTATGGGCTTCCAGGTGGCTCTAGGCAAGGCCGGTCCTGCGGACTAAGGACTCACCTGCAGAAAATGGATCCATGAGTAGCTAGTCTAGTGACAGATGTGGGTCAGGACATCACCTCTTAGAAAGTGGGATCCGGATAGGGCCCTCCTAGCAGTGCCAGCATCACGTGGCTGGCACATGGGTGAGAGAACAAAGATGAATCTTTTGCTGACTTCTTCCAAACCAGTTGGTCCGCACCCCATAGTCCCTAAACGCTGTTAATCAGGCAGTCACATGTACACTACGTGCTTTTACCTACTTTGTTTCACTAAATTTTGCCCCAGAGTAAGGTACCCGCCCACTTTCATGGCAAAGGAAATGAGGCTTCTGAGCGTTGGAACCTCAGGCCACATGGCCACCAGCTGGATTCCACCCAGCCTGCTGGCTCTGATATCTCACTCCTCTTTTTTTAACTTAACACCAGAATTGAGAGAAAATGGAGTAAAGATCTTAACACCATAGTGAAGCACCAAAGGTATTTTTAATGTCCAAATACTTCAGTCAAGCAATGAAAGTAGATGATACCTGAAGCTCTGGTCTTCTTTCCTCGTTCCTGGTTGTGCAGAGCTCTGATCTGGTCTGTACTGAGAGCCCATGTGTCCTCACGCGTTTTTCCCAGCAGGACGTGTTTTCCTACATTCCTCTTATACCACGTTCCAGCCACTTGCACCTGAGGGTGCCCTTACACCCATCCTGCTGTCTGAGCACCTTGCATCCTGGATGTCTGTACCCATCCTTCTCAGGCTCTGCCTTAGAAACTCACACTTTTCTTCTTTCTCCCCTTACACACAATTGGATGTGCAGAAGAATATCGGAGGTAGCACATTGTAGCTAACCAGTGGCAACCAGCAATGGCTTTGTCTTTACAGGCAAACCTTTTAATCACTGTTTCATCTTCTGTAAAATTGGCATGCTATTTCCTACTTCTCCGAGTAGTTATGTGGGTTAGAAGCAACCTACTTAAAATACCAAGCACTTAGCAGGTGTGCAAGAAATGATGGTTATTTTTACACAGCAGAAACACCTGCCCAGGAGCAGAAGACACATGGGTACCTAATAAATATGCTTCCCACACCCCACCCTTGGAAAGGGGCTGTCAAGGCCACAAGCGCTTGACAGGCAGGGGCTGCTCCGCGCACTCAGTGCATCAGCTTGCCTGCTAGACCATGTGCTCCCCCACCTTCTTCTCCACGCGCCCTTGATTCCACAGGCTGTGCTGACCTGGGATGGCGGTGCCACCAGGAGCTGCAGCTGGACTCTGGGGCAATCCCTCCATAAAGCCTTTCTGGGAAAAGGCAGTGGACCACCAGTCAAGTACTCTTGTCAGAGATCCTTGTAAACTTAGGAAAAATTCTTCAACATTCACTGTTTCTGAAATATATTCTGGGAAAAGTCTCTTTATGCCTTTCCTTTGTCATACTAGATGGCTCCTGGCTCTGGCCCTGAACAAGTATATGCTTAGAGTGAGAAATAGTCTTTTCTTTCTCCTAAACAAATGATTTGCAGGCATGACAACATTGCGCACACGCATGTGTGCATATGTGTTGCTAAAGAGTGAATCTCAGGTCTTTGAGTGAGCTTTGTCCCTATCTTTTTTATTTTACTTTTATTTTGAGACAATCTCACTGAAAGGATCAAACTTGATCCCCTCCTGACTCAGAGAATTGGGATTTCAGGCGTGAGCTGCGATGCCTGCCTATGGCCTCTCGGATCACACGTCCCCTCCTCTCTCTCCGTGGCTGCTTGATTCCCCCAGGGCTGGGGCTGGGTTTGCATCAAGCCATGGAGCACAGCTGCTTTGTCCGGATGGCTACACGGTGCAGTGTTTTTTCCTTCCTTTCCAGCTCTTCATGGTTCCTTTCATAAAACACAGAACAAACACTTAGCCTATGATTTCCAGTTGCATTTTCTTATGGAACTAAGATCGTGGTTGGCACCAAGTAGGGATTGAAGAGAAAAAGAAAAGTAAATATTAATAAAAGGTGATGCCCTCTTGTTCCGGCCCTCTGAGCAGCAGGCGCTGAGCTTTGGTCTCTCCCCGGCTCATCCCTCAGGCTGGCCCGGAGTCTCCCGGGCGGGAGCAGCGGGGCAGCCTGGGCTCAGAGGCACACCATCGCTTGTCCTAGTCCATTTCCAGGCTGTGTGCTGGCCACCACGCAGTGCTAACAGGATTCCAGCACTATCTGCTTCCTGCAGGAAGGAGGGGCTGGGGCTGCTTGGAGTTGGCAGATGGTGCGTGTTCCAAATTCCATACTCGGCTGCTCTCAGATGCCTCTCTGGAAGGATCCACCTGGAGGTTCCCAGGCTGCCCAGTGCCTGACAGGGGCAAGAACCCCACTCATTTCAATTAACAGCTCTCTTTATGAATTGAATTGGTGCTAGGCATGCTGAATGCGATAGTTTACACCTAGAGCATCCCCCACAGGTCTCACGCATGCAGAGGGGCTCTTTCGGAAGGCGACTAGATCACGGGCCTGAGGCTCGTCCGTGGGTCACCTGTGGGTCTGTTCATCGCTCACCGCAGTGGGAGGTGAGGCCTGGCACCTGCGGAAAGTGCATTTCTCTTTCAGGGTTTGCCCTTCTCGCTCTGCCTCCTGGTTGCCAGGAGATGGGCCGCTTTCTGTCCTTAAGCTTTGCTGCCTTGGAGCGGCCCACCATGGACTGAATCTGCTGGCCCCTAAGCCAAATGAAACCTTTGCTCCAGTAAGTTGTGGGTGTCGGCACTGTGTCTCAGCAGTGGCAGACCTGACCAATGTGCTCAGAAACAAGCAAAGGGCATCGGGCCCCCACGCTGCTGCCCTGCAGCCCTTCTGGAATGGGCCTGAGTCCAATGCAGCGTCCTCTGAGTAAAACAGTGCTAGGATGAGAGCTAAACATGTGGAGAGATGTTTGAAGCCCTGGTTTCTTATTCCTTTTACCATGCTAGTTACTACCTGGGGTGACACCATAACTGAATGAGTTGATATTGTCCCTGAGATCCATAATCCTCTTCCAGTGGTAGATGTGCACAAATATTCCCTTAGTCAAGCCCCTACACCCCCTGTCATCAGTGGGTTCGACTTTCAGCCCCTGATAACTTTTCACTGGATCATCCCACTTCAGCATTATGCCAGCTGTCATGCTGGCTTTAGCCTGTCCCTGGTTCTGGTCTGTTTCCTTCCATTCATACCCATCACCGCAGGCAGAGAGTCTGGGCTCAAACTGTACCTACCTGTTAGAGCATAAGAACTCACAGGTGGCATAAGTAAGCATCATCAGCTGGGGTGATAACTCAGCTATCCTTGCACCTGCCTGCCAAGCACAAGGACCCTGGTTTGATCCCTTGTACCATATGCCCATCTGTCCGTGGAAGCCATGCTGGCCCCCAAAACTGGGTGTAATGGCACATGCCTGTAATCCCAGCACTGAGGAAGCTAAGACAGGAGGATCGCTATGAGTCCGATCTGCATAGTGAGACCTTGTTCAAATAAATACAAGACTGATAACAATAATGAATCGGGACCTGCCAGTTAGCTCAGTGGTTTAAGTGCCTGCTCATGCAAACACAGTTGGGTGCTGGGTACCAAGGTTCAATACTCAGCTCCACCTGCCTTACCAGAACTGCCCTTAAGGGAGCCTGAGTCAGCCAAA
>NDGN011459726.1:0-21181 GCA_002564285.1 Tympanoctomys barrerae | reverse complement strand
TATTTGGTACAGGGTCTCACTATGCAGACTGGACTCATAATGATCCTCCTGTTTTCAGCCTCCTAGCACTGGGATTACAGATATGCACCACCATGCCTGGACTAAGTCAGCTGCTCACCACCCAAGGGCAGGGCTGGTGCCGCATATAGGACCAGGGATTGAACTCTGGTCCCTGAGCTTGCCAAAGCAGGAGCTTAGTCCGCTGAGGTATCTTGTTGGCCCTGTTCCATTGTATTGATTTTGGTTGTTTTTACCAGAAAAATAAAAAGAAAACTTTTTCTGAAATAAATCTTAAGTGCACAGAAATTTAGCACTGAGCAATTTCATGGGTATTATTCACCTATTATTGCTTTGAAGCTCCTGTACACACCTTGCTATTCATCTGCCAAGGGGGTGAATACACAGATGAGTTTAGGCTTTTCCCAGACACAGCTACTGTGAGTCACATGCACTTTCCATTATAGTTGGTTTTTTTGTTTTTGTTTTTGTTTTTTTTTAATATTTCACCCCTTGTGATGCTCAGGTAAACATATACAAAACCGATTAGGTAGAGCATTCTGTGGGGGAAAATCCAGTCCTTTGATACTTTTGCACATATGTACACACCTTGCTGCTTGTCATACGAAGTGAGTAAACACAAAAATTACTTCCTGTATTGCTCCTGGTGAGCTTCTGGCTATTATGCTAAAGTACCAATTTGTAGTAGAAAAGTATGGGATAGGTTGTTGTAACCCACTTAAGAGAATATACACTGGCAAATGAGAACCAAGGGAAGTAGCTCCAGTGAAAAAAAGATCACATACCTTCAACAGGATACAATGCTTGTGGGTGTGAGTGTTGATTGTAATATTTTTTTCTTTATCAGAGAGAAAATGAAAAGCTGATACAGTTCAACCCAGTATGGACATGATTTTAACTTTTAAGACTTTTTAAAAATCCTTTTAAAATTCAGATTATGAAAGAAAAATTTTTGATATGAAAAATGTGTATAATTACTAAAAGTACAAAGAAATATAATTATCTGTTTATGCTTATATCTATAGACAGAAATAAGTATATCTAATTGATAAATCATGTCTGATTATAGATTTATACTTCATTTTTTTCTATTCATTTTTGAAATAGAGTGATTGTCTCCTCATGATGATAAGTAAGATTTAAACAGAGCTTTCTGATGGGATGATGTAGGAAAATACACCCCAGCATTTAGGGCACATGCATGCTCCGCCCCCCACTTATTGTGTGACCAGGCTGCTCTGTTCCTCATTTCCAGGATCCAGCTTCCTCATGTACAAGGTTTAATGGCGATGACCTCATGGGCCAGGAGCACAGCAGCAGGGTGCTTAGGAAAAGGCTCTCACACAGAGTGCATACCCCATAGGTGCTCTTTCCGCATTGTATGCCTTTGCACCTTGTAGAACTAGGGCTCTCTTTCCTAAATGTTATCTGTGGCACTGGGGGACAGCAGTTAGTTCCCCAGGAATCTGGCTCAGAATGCAGTCTAGGAGACTATGGTAGAGAAGATCGACAGGAGACTCCTTGTGCAGTCAATAAGCATTGAAAGGGATTTCAAAATTGTTCTTTCTTAAAGCATAGGAACCTTGTAAAGGACACCCAGCTGTTTAGGATTCTTAGCCTTTTTTTTTTTTAGATATGAGCACAGTTCTTTACAACAAAATGGAATCTATTTTCAAATTCCAGATGCAGTGTTATAAGATAAAGTAGTTGAAATTAATATCCATAGCAGATAAATTCTTCATTTGTATGAGCTAAACCGCAGTAATCCATGACCTCTGACCAGAATTTGCTTTCACTTTTATTTCAATGGGAGCAAGATTCTTCTTGACTTTCTCCAATCCTAGCCATTTAATATCTTTATCTATGACACAACAATTTTTAAAGGATGGAGAAACATCTCTGCTATGTCAGTGTAGGGTGCTGCACTGTACTTTTTTGCCTTAAAAATAAACCATTTCTTAACACATACCAACCCCCCCAGTATGTACCCCAAATGTGTACTATTAAGAAATATAAATTGAAAAAAATTACATTTCCTCTTTAGACATTTCTCATTGTCTTGGATCATGTCCAGTCTGTAAGGAAACAAATACTTGAAGAAAAAGTTCTGTGGAATTTTAACTGCGTTATTATTTTTCTTCCTTTTATCATGCCCCAAGATTCACCAAAGTTGATATAAATTCACCATGCCTTCTTTAAAAAGCGGAACAGCAAGGCATTCTTCCTGTAGGAGTTCGACTGTAAAAGGTGATTTCCTTTTACTCCATTTGGTTTAAGCCTGTAAAAAGCATTAAGTGAAAAATCTGATATATTTGTTAGGACATTTTATTGCATTACTGAGTTATATTTTCAGTGCTCAGTGAAAGGTTTATTGAGAACATAAACTTTGAAGAGGTTTTGTTCAGGATTAAAGATATACGTTTTCTTCTCTTTTGGCGAAATAATATCAATCACACAGAATGATGCCTTTGGGGAGCTATTTTTAACACTGTTTACAGTTAAAGCCTGCACTGTTGCATTCTAGTGAAGCAGATCAGCCTTCTAAAACTCCCCTCTGATGATGAGATTTGTCACTGCAGTAGGACTGCAGAAGATGAACTACACAAAGCTATCATTTCTATTAATTGTTTACTGTACCACAGATACACCAACAAGTTAAACTGCTTCTCTTGAGACTTCAGTGGTGAAAATGGTTTCTCCATGTAATTTTCACTAAGCATTTAAAATATTTATCGCTGATCTATATGCAGCAGAAAGTATTTCTAAAGTTTAATATGGTTGATTTTTCTTCATAAATGAAGATTTGGATTTGAACTTCCAATTCAATCTTCTACGATCAAAAATGAGAATTATCTGTTTCAGATGAAGCAGTGCTTTAATGAATCACTTTGAATCCAGGAAAGTTGGATAATCTTTATTCTCTCAATAGTATAAATATCAAGAACATCTTAGGGATTTAACCTTCACTTACAAAATACTTTGCTTTGCTCCTGATTGTCTTAAAACATTTTAAGACTTGTGAAAGAGGTGAAATAATAAGATGTCTGTAATCGATTTAAGCGAGTGATGGTGAGGAGAGGTCAGTCTTCACAGCAGTCCTGTGAAGTAGGCAAGGCTATTAATCTCGTCCTGATCTGTACGCAGAAGTCAGAAAGCCTGATGTCCTTCAGGTAGCAGGAACATTCCACACAGGGCTGCTGCTTCCAATTGCATATTACTGGAAATAAAATATGAACTTGAAAATTAATTGTGTTGAATGCACATCTTTAGGTTTTATGGATATTCTAAACTGATTTCTGGAAATATTTTTAAGTCTTCCACTACAAGGCTTGTCTTTCTGATTACAGGGTTGTTAACCAGATGTGTTATTAATTTCTTTGACATAATTTATCCATCTTTTTCTATCTGATCTCACAGAAGACTGAAATGTGACTATATGCCTTTGAAATGTAACTATATGCCTTTGCTGCTGTTAACTATACTGCTAAATACTTAAAACCTGTAGAATCACATGATCCCTGACCCACGAAATGTAACAATCCTTTCTGAAGCAACTCAGATACACGTATAGTGTCTGACATATTTGTAATTATATGAGAAAAATATTAATATCCAGTAAGCTCTGAAAAATAGTATATATTTTTGAAATTACTGCATTTAGATGTGTAGACTTATAGGTTAAGTGTATAAATTATGGTGATAGTAATAAAAAATAAAGTTCTGCAATTCAAAAAAGTCACTGCCACTAGGAAATGGAGAATTAGGAAGGAATTTCAGCAATAATAAAATGCAAAGTGGTTGACTGAGTCTTTCCTGTAAGTAGGTAGACTGGAAATGCGGTCTACTTTCATGGTAGTTAAGTGAAAATAAAGTACACAGGGACTCTTGTTGAAAAGAATATGACAAGAGAGGGGGGGAAAGGTATAAGAAACTCACTTAGGCTTTGTCCATGAATATTTTCTAACATATCAGTATATTTATAAATGTCAATATGAAAATAGTCCCATATTAGTATATACAAAAGACTGGTATAATTATGCCATAAAACTAACCAGTTTGGAAGAAACAGATTATCCTTTATGTGACTTCAGAGTGAGTTTAAGCATCGGAAGACACTTCTTTTTCCAAGAAAGAATAGTGATAAATGAAATCAAGGCTGAGAACTTTGGAGTAAATACTATCAAGCTAACTTCTGAAATCCAGAGCAGGAGTTTAATGTTTCCCTTTTTCTGGCCCACTTTCAGGCAGCTTTGAGTAGCTTTAAGAATTCAGCACCAGCGTTTTCAAAACCTCGATTCATGCAGATCCTGCTGACAGCTCTTCAGCACTTTCTGTACTTTTCCACCTGGTAGAGTTGGCCACAAGGTGACTGTACACTAAGAAGGGTCAGATCTGGAGGAGAGAACTGGCATTGTGGATCTGTGTCCCTGGCTTTGGGCATTGTTCATCTTGTTCATACTAAGACAGGACTGTCCTTGTGGTCTTTACTTAATATAGGACAGCAGACACGCTAAGAATGTAGATAGGATAGTCTCTCCAGTTGTGGAGTTCAGAACAAAAAGAGGAAAATATAGAAATATAGAATATGTCCTTCAGGAAAGCTTTAAAAATATCCTAATAACCCCTTTTCCACCTGAGTAACATCCAGCTTGCAGTGTACATGCTCATGGTGAACCTTTGGCATGGCATGGAATGGATGCTAAGATTTAAGAAGTCTGAGTACTCTCCATTTTCTAAAGATGACCCTTTGATCATCTGAATCAAATAAAATAATACATATGACAACACTGGTAAACTGTATTGCTGCCTGTGAATACTGTTGTTATTACATAGCCTTGGCAATCAATCAAGAGAGCTACCAGTTAACAGGAATGAGCATCTGCCAGGGAGACACAGCATTAAACCATTTCATGAGAATAACTAAAAGAGAATCAAGTGATTTTGCTGTGCACAAAACTATAACCTGTTGTGAAAACTAATATGAAAATGTTATCTGTTTATCATAGAAGAGGTTCTTTTTTTTTTTTTTTACAAGCAGTATATTGATGAAGGACTTCTCAGTAATCAGCAATTCTGTGTCTTCCTTCCAAGTATAACTAGTTCTTCAGAGGTGGGGGATGTTGTAGTCACCTGAATTAGATAGAAATATTATAGGCAGTCAGACAGGGCCAGGCCCTCAATGAGACAATATGGAAGACATGACTTTGCAACTTGGAAGAGAAAGACAGTCCTGTAGGGACCAGACCTCAAGACAAAAGAGAAAACACAGGTATATACTTCCCTAGGGATGGGCATCAGGGATTGATATTCTAAATAGGTACCAATCACCTGGAAAGAGCCCAAATGAGTCTCTAGCCCGGCCCTCAACAGGAAGAGACTCTGTCCTATGAATATCATGCTCACTAGCTGTGTGACTCACTTCCTCATTTGGTACTGGATTTAATCAATTTTTCCTGAGCACTGGTGCTTGTAACCTCATTAGTTGACCATAATTTTGTCCCACCTCATGCTTATCTAAGTGAGTTCCCATGTTCTCCACCACCTTTGGCCCACCTCACTGCATGATTTTACTCTATAAAAGTCCCTGGAAGAGACAGCTTCCTGGGGACAACCCACTCGGGGAACCCATCCTGTTCCTCTCTCAGACAGGAACTTTCTTTCCCTCAATAAATATGTTCTGCCCATTAAAAGAAAAAGAAAGAAAAAAAAAGTATAAGTAGGAGTCCAGCTTCTCATGTCCTTGGACAGCCTAGCCCCTAGAATCACAAAATTCATTGGCCAAGCCTCAGTGTGTCCCTACTTTAGTCTTTCGTTTCCCCACAAGTTTATCCCATTGTCCACCAGCAAGCAGGCACAGAGGCCGGGGGTTCAATCCCCAGGCCTGCCATGCCAGTCCTGTCCCCGGGGTGTACTGAGTCAGCAATTGAAACTGGGCATGGTAGTGTGCACCTCTAATCCCAGCTCTTAGGAGGCTGTAAACAGGCAGATCACTATGAGTCTGATCTAGTAGTGAGACCCTAAACGCCCTGTAGACCCTTTGCTAAAAAATACCAAAAAACAAAAGTTTATTCCATTGTCAGGGCTTACACTATGTTCTGGTTGACTAATCACTGAGACTTCTTTGAAAAATGAGCAAAATTAAGTTTATTTTCTAAAACTAAGTGACATTTTGAAAAAAGTTGAAGTTATTTTATGACTTCCAAGGCATGAGTTTGAATAAGAAGGCAATTAAATGAGCGTCTCGCTTTTGACGTGTAGACAAGGAAAAGTGTAGAAGCCAACTTTGTTTGTTACTGTTAAGAAAAGCAGACACACTGCTCTTTATTGGTGGGTGAACTGCTTCTCAAATAACCCAAATCAGTTTCCAGAAATGAGGGTGTTAATCCTGTGGCTAGTACCCATACTGGTCTTTTTACCATGCAGTCAACACTGTATACTGCCAGATGAAAAGATCCAGAACCTCTGGTCTTGCACTCTGGAAAGCATACTGTGAATCAATACAAAAGTGCAGACCCCTTGCATCACTCCAGGCTGTTCTGTGAGAAACAGCACACTCCACTGTGCTTTACTCAGAGGCCCACTGTGGGTGGAAATCGAGTCCATCTCAATACAGAAAGCACATGATGAGTGTTCTACAACTTTTTGTTCCATCCTATTTCCTTTTAAGCCTTTATATGGAAATTAGTATCTCTCTTGTATATTCTGGTAAGTTAAACCTACTATACCTCATTATGTTCAGCTTTGATAAGCTAAAGCATTAATAAATTCCAGTGAAGATTTTTATGAAGATATTTAGAAGTTGATCCTTACCAATGAAATGTAACTTGTCTTTGTTGTTCTACAAGCAGATCTATCATCAGTTTTAGAGGGACTCTTGGAATTACATTGTAAAATAAAACCAAAAACATGTGTGCCTATTTTATGAGGTAACTTCAAGAAGCCAAGGACCAATTTCTTTCCACTTCAAAGGAATAAACAAAATGACATCCTCCCGGGATGTATATTTTAAAAGTTTCTTTAAGTACCAAGACTTAAAGATAAGATATTTTTGCTCAAAAAATGATGGATTAAATTCTTGTTTATTAAGAAAGATGACACTTCTGCATTTAACTTACTTCCATATCCTTGGTCCTGGGGCAGATACACATTCAGCAAATATTGTCACCCACATGTTACCGGGAACATTTTTGCCTTGTCTTTTGCACCATCATCCTGCCTTCCACTTTCTGAACTCTCTTCTCAACTTTGCACATCTTCCTTAGTTTGGCAAAGGACTCTAAATTTGCACTTCTTCTTTATCTATTTTCAGGAAGGCTGAGAAATTTAGATGAAAGTTGGAAGCAAAGTGGGTTGCAAAATTCAGTGGAGAGAACTGAAAAGCATAGTTTGATTTTTCATTGGTGTGAAGAAAAATTTGTGTAGCTCAGCTCTGGCAGACCCATGCAGCCGTCCCAGCCCTCCTGGCCTCCGGTTCACAGTCCAGGTCTCCTTAAAATTGAGACTGTGCAGTTAGAGTTAGAACAACGGCAACGGACCCTCTGTTCCTTCTTCATTTCTGATTTACAACAACTGAGTCTTTGCAAAGAATAAGAGAGTGTCTTATTTTGTATTCATGGTATTGTCAGTATTCACAGGTCTCATGGCAAGTTGAGAGACACCAAATTGGGAAGCGCCACGTATCAGTACTCATGCTAGCTTTCCTGGCTTTTATGAAAAGTGCAAGTAAAGTGTGCTCCTGTGTGTGTGTATGTGTGTTGGCTAAGGACTTGAAAATGCAGAAAATTCTGTAACTTGAAAATTATGTATATGATTTTCTCCATACATTCTTAGTTTAAATACAAAAAAAAAAATTGGCAGGACTATCTAAAACATGAAAAGATGGGGCCAGGGAGATAGCTCGGTTGAATAGGCACTTGCCTAGCAAGCACAAGGTCCTGAGTTCAATCTCCAGTACCACAAAAAATAAATAAATAAATAAAAATGAAACGTAAAAAGAAAGACTAATAAATAGCAAACATAACTAAATAGCATAATCAGTAACAACAATAAAGTAAGTGTTAATTATCAAAATAATAAGCAATAACAACATCAACAATGACAATAATTAGTAATACTATTTTAAAAAATAAGAGATGGGACTAATGTCATTAGAATTAAAGTGTTATCATATTTTTGAATTGTTTGATAGGCCAGTAAACAATAAAAATTTAACTTTAAACTTTAGTTGAAGTTAAGTGTCAAAAGGTTGAACCATTCACTTAGAGACCTGATGGTATAGATATAAAGTGTGAAAATTTCTGCGGAAGCGTAGAAAGGTCATTAAAAATACGAGGCAAACCTGCCTCAAGAAAGACCACCACCACCTGCAGGGCGCAGGTCCGCGGCGGTATTGCTCACACACGTGCCACATTCTAAAGGGCAGGGGAGAATCCTGCCAGACACTCAGCAGACTTATCTAGATACACACATGTGCATGTGTGAACACACGTTTGCTCATACGTGTGCACACACGGGGGAGTCCTCTCACTAGGAAGTGCCATGAGAGGCATTAACTAGTACCAGGATGGGAGGGTTGAATTAAAATATGGAAAGTGTTTTCCAAAAGCTCTGACCTAGATGGGTAAACCTGGGGGGAACCGCTTCCATAGCCTCGTTCCTGGTTTTCCTCACTGAGCCCTGCTAGGAGGCTCCTGTCACTTCTTGGTCCAGCTTCATCCAAAAAGTGCTGAGGATTTCAGGCACTGAAAGAGACTACAGCTTCTTTTTCATGACTTCTGTATTCAAAGTACTTTAATTCTTGAGTAATCCCATAGAGTATTTTTTAACTCACATGACTCAAGTGAACCAGTCCCCTTCTCTGAAGTCACACACAGAATAATCCAGCTAACTTGACCTTGAATGTATATAGACATTAAAATGTTGCTGTTAGCCGCAATGCTGAGAATGTGTGGGTAACTCCTAACACTGCCCTCCTGCAAACAAAGTGTGTGGTTGTATATTGGCCATTTGATGATGGCAGGCTGCCCTCTAGCCAATTGGGATTGCTAGTTTTGTCTAAGAAAAGGAAATCTCTGGAAATCTGGCTTTTGTACTGCTGCCCACTGTGTCATAGGCCTTGGAGAGGTCTAGTGCTTGCTGCCCTGGAATTAATTAAAGATAGAATGAAATATGAAGATGCTGTGAAGTTCAGAAGAAAAAAGTGGAGTGCAGTGTAACTTTCATATTTGGAGAAATATGCTCCTAAAGTACATTAGTCCTTTGTAGACACCAATAGTCATAGAATCAGTTGTTACAGTCAATAAAACTTACGTGTCTGATGTCATTGCCTTGAAAATGGAACTAAAGACAGGACAAAGATGATCATGCATATCAACCTAATGGAGAAAAGTCCAATTAAGTTTCCATTAGCATACTTAAAAGCAGGTTCAGCAACCCTCAGACCTGACAGAATTGCAGTTCACATGTCCAAATTATAATCAGGCTGTTATGGATAATCAGTGAAACACGCTTGCTATGTAACTGTTACAGTTCATATCTAGATGTCCCCTCAAAGTCTCCTGCACTCATACATGGAGCTTTGAGGAGGTGATTGGATCATGGGTTTGTGATACACATCAATGGATTGGTCTAGTGATGTTTATAGTGAAATGTGATAGGAGGGGAAGCCTGATTGCAGGAGGTGGGCCACTGGTGGTGTGGCTTGGAAGAATGTACATGTATTTCCCTCCCTCTGTCCTTGATTTCTCTCTGCTCCCTTCCACCCTGCCATGAGTTCTTTCTCCTCTGCTATGCCCCTCTGCTGTGTCACTCTGCCTCAGAGCCAGCTGACTATGGGCTAAAACAAACCTCTACAAATTATGAAGCAGAATAAACCTTTCTTCCTTGGAGTTATGTGTGTTGAGTAGTGTGTGTCAGGCATGAGAAAGAAACTAAGACAGCATCATTTAAAATACGCTTACCATTTGCATCAACTAACTTTCCCATGTATTTGTCTTCTTCACATCCATTCCCATGCTATGATCTTAACCAATAAATAAGAAATGGAGAGATTGGGTGCTATAGTGCTCAATACAGTCCCCGTATACGTTCTGTCATACAGTATGAAAATCCCAGGAACTGGGAACAATCCTGGGGTAGACCTGTGGTTTAATCCTCTGTCATTTCAAGTCTGATAGTAGGATCTGTATTGCTATTTGCCTGCTATTTTATATCTTCCACATTTGAAACCATATACATCAGGTTTGTATACACATTGGATTTGTTGGCTCTTGTCCAAGTCTTATGATGATTGCTTAATGTCTTTCTATAAACTTCATTTTGTGCTATTATGAAAACTTCCATTTTGATAGTCAAAAACCATGGTGGAAAAGTTCACATAAAGTCCACGTCGTACAGAAGCACATTATCTTTAATGTCTCCAGACAAAAATGTCTTAAAGTTAATTTAATGTTTGCACTTTAGGGTGCAACTTGAAAGAGTGGGCCTGAAGAGAGAGTTGGAGTGAGCTATAATTTTTTAGCAAAATGAGTTTGCTTCCTGCAGGTCATGTGTTCTTTAATTTCATAGATATTTTTAAGGTAGACAAGTTTTGGGGTTATACCAAATATAATTCTTAGTAATAACCTTTTTAAAAATCCTGTAGTTTTTTTCCAAAATTTATTGGAAGTTGCTTATAAGTTATTTTTCTTAGAAGTGTCATTTTTCCCCTACTTCGCAGCCTCTTGCAAAAAAAAAAAAAAGGTGTATTTCTGCTAATGAATTGAAAAGATATGTGGTTATGTGCCTACTGAGCTGAGTATTATAATCATTGTATATTTAACCATTTTTATTTTATAACTGATAAAATAGCAATACATATTGATGTTAGTTCAGTTTGTGCATTTTCTGGGCTGTGTTTATATGTGATGCAAGAAATAATTTGTGAGTATCCATCAGCTTATAATAGCTTACTAAACACTGAGGAAATGATGAAATACAAAAAAAAGTAGAAGAAGAGTCCAGAGTAACCACTAAGTACAAGGAAGTGTAATGTCGACTTCTAAAACAGAAGATAAAAGATGTTGAATTTTAGGGGCCGGGGAGATGGCTCAGTGGAATAAGCGCTTGCCTGGCAAGCGCAAGGGCTGAGTTCAATCCCCGGTTCCACCANAAAAAAAAAAAAAAAAAAGATGTTGAATTTTAAACTCTGCTTGAAAGAAGGTAGAAAAAAGGTAAAAGAGGATAAAGTATTGGAACACAATACAGACAGCAGTTCCAAATAGACCAAGAAGTATAAACTGTAGATGGACCTTCTCCTTACAGGATAGGGATTATTTAATTGGATAACAACTAAACCAAGCCAAATAATATTTGTGAAAGAGACATCTTAAAGTTAAGTATAACTATTCAACTTTCTTGATGCTGGACATAATAGCAAACGCCCACAGCTTAAACATATATCAGAGTGTAAAGACTTATATAACAAAGGTGTAATTACCCAGCCTTACAAGTTGTAACACAAGAATTGCCAAACTTTATGAGGAAAAATTGAAGAAATATGCCATCGCAATGGGGGACTGAGAACAGCACAGTCATTCTAAAGATCTGATAAGGAACACCCAAGGCTTCAGATAAAATTGCTAATTAGGATATTATGCATGGATTCCAAAAAATGTCTTACCTCACACAAGTCAAATGAATGCCAAAAGTGATCCTAACAGTGACAAAGACTCTCATGTTAAAAAATGCCTGGGAAATATTTTTCTGAAAATGCAAGTGAGGCCAGAGATATAGCTCAGCAGCATAAGCACCTGCCTGGCATGCACAAGACCTTGCATTTGATCCCTGGTACCAAAAAGAAAAGGAAAATAAAAGAAACTCTTCGTTCTGGGAGATATAGCTCGACGGTCTAAGCAGCTGCCTGTCAAGTGCAGGGACCTGGGTTTAGTCCCCATACCACATGCCATGCCGGTCCTGGAATCCTAGGGGCACTGTGCAGGCCAGCAAAACTGGGTTTGATGGTCCACGCCTGTAATCCCAGTGCTGGGGAGGCTGAGATGGAAGATCTCTGTAAGTCTGAGCTGCATAGCAAGACCCTGTACCAAATAAGTAAAAGATTTTTTAAAATTACAAAAGAAATGCAATAAGGTAATAGAATTTCTAGACTAAAATTTTATATAATAATTTAAATATTTTGGGCTGGAGAGATAGCTCAGTGGTCTAAGCACCTGCCTCATAAGTGCAAGGACCTGGGTTCCATCCCCAGTACCTCATGCCAATGTGGGCCCCAAAATCCCAGGCATGCCATGCTGGCCCCAAAACTAGGCATGGTGTTACACGTCTGTAATCCCAGCACTGGGGAGGCTGGGACAGCAGGATCACTATGAGTCTGAGCTACGTAGTAAGACCCTGCATCCAATAAACAAATAAATATTTTGTGTGAACTAAATATAACAAATGAAAGTGTGGTTATTTTATGGACATTAAAATTTAGTCAGTTGGGGTGGGCTCTCTTACGTTGGTGAATCCACTATATGTAAACGTACATATTACATCGGAATATAATTAACAATCTATTGCCAAAACAAATACAAAAATATAAATATTTATAGTTCTTCAAAGCAGTGGTTCATATATGATTCATTGTTGGAAGAACTGCAGACACAGGTGATTCATCATTCAGTATGTAAGAGAACTAAGATATAATACGTGTGGTTGTGTATTTCATGTTTTCTAAAGTAATGATTGAGGGTCCAATACTTGTACACCAAACATTCCGTCACCTTCTTCTTATACATGCACAATAACAGCATGCAGTGTTGGTGCCTAACAATATTTCTTGTGCCTTTTAATTAATGTGTTATATATGCACGTGCCATGCATTTAAAAATTGTACCACTTCCAAAATGTAGATCTAGTCCCAATCTAGCACTATTTTACTTTATCAAATTTATATAAAATTGTAAGTGTAGTGCTTATCAAGATTATGTATAAACTGTACATTCAATTTCAGTGCAGCTCTTACCATGAAATCGATCTTAAATTTTGTGTTTGATTTTTTAAATATGAACAAAGAGTTTATAATTTCAATAAAGTCTTGGGAAGAGAAAGAAATAATTTGAATGGTAACAGGGGGATTGTGAAGAATTTTAAGAAGACCTCCTTTCACATGGATGAATCTATCTTTACTAGTCAGAGGCATTTAAGGCCAATCTGTTGATCCATTTGTAAATAAAACAAACAAAAAACCCACACAACAATGTAGCCACTAAACATTGAACTAGACTGTGAGACCTTCACTATGCAAACAAAGGGGTTGCTCCGTCTGGATCTATGGAGTGGTATTTTTCTTTGCTTTACTTCCCTTCTCTAAATTCTTTACCTGCTTTGTCCTTCCTCAATTCTGACTCCCCCACCCCATAACAATTTAAAATCAGTCTTGAAGGGCTGCTTGAGAATTGTGTTGCCATTGAGAAAAGGTGGGTTTTGGCTAGTTGCGTTCAGTGGCTTTGAGGCTTTTTTTTTTTTTTTTTCTTAAATACTTGGAGTAGCAACTTGCCTTCATCCCTTCTGCCTGCCTCTGAGAGCCACTGCAGGTATTGTGTCTATTCTAGAAATTCAGGAACCCAGGGCTAAAAGCCCAGAAAGAACATGGATTGCTAATTCAGCCGTCCGCATTCACCTCTGCCTCCTCTTTACTCTATTAAATTGGAACCATTACCTGACTATAATGTGAGAGATGCCCAGGGAAGGTGTCTGATACTTTCAGCCATCCATAAATGGTAGCCATTGTCAGAAACACTGTTATTATCAGCTTTATGTTAATGATCTGTGTTTGATTGCTGGGACCAGAGAACTAGAAATTTCATGAAAAGCAAGGCTAGCCTAGGCTGGACTGAGCAGGGCCGCCAGCCATTTGAAAGCTTATGCCACATGAAAGGCTTTGCTTCTATCCTTTTTTCGATAATCTTGAGACACATATTTTCTATCTACTGTTGTTTTAAAGGTCATCTTGAATTGATTCAGTCCCATATCATTTAAGCATGTCCCCTTTTGTTAACCTGTGGGTTAATATTATGACAGTTGATATTTGATAGGGCACTTGTTTCAGAAATTTTGTGTTTCATGCAAGAAAACATAAATTCTTAGAGGAAAAGTAATTTTAGTAACTAGAGAGTTTAATAGTGGTTCCATTTTAATTTTCCTAATTATTTGGTACTAATTACTATGACTATTCAGTATATATATATATATATATATATATATATCACAAATTCTAAGCACGACTATTTAATAAATTGTCTTTTGAAGTATTTTATCACTAGGTTTAGTTTTAGCCATTCTGAAATTAACCCTTTGCTTAGAGAAGAAATATGTTAAATCAGTGATCCTAGGGTATCTAGCATAAAAGTCCAACTGGAATAACAGATATTCTAGGAATCAGTGAATTCTGCTTATTTGTTTTCAGCAGGTAATGTAGGTGATTGTCCTGACCAGGAATAAATTGAAATACACTTAGGTGGTGGGTTTTCTTCTTTGGTCTGACTTGGCTCGTTTTTATGTGTGTTCTTAGGCTCAGCTATGTGAATCACGCAGAAGACCTGGCCTCCAAGCTCCTACAGTGTTCCCCAAAGAACAGACTGTCTGCACAGGCTGCCTTGAGCCACGAGTACTTCAGTGACCTGCCCCCGCGGCTATGGGAGCTGACTGATAGTGAGTATGACACCTCTGCAGTGTGCAACCAAAGCACTTTGTCACTGAGTACAGGATGCATAAGGTGCTGTGTGCATGTGTGCATGTGTGTACGTGTGTGTGCATGCATATGTGTGTGGAGAGACCACGTGCCCTGGGCGAGAGGAGGCAGGGCAGCCATGTATATATATTTAGTGAAATCCTGCCATTCTGCCATTCAATCTCTAGCTTCCCAGACACAGGGAGAAAATGGATTCCTCTTTTGCTATCTCTACGCTGCAGTCTGCAGCTGCGTGTCTTTGTATTTGATTATGTATGTGTCCAAAAACTGAACTGAGCAGTCATAAAGGAAAAGGAAAATATGATTTACATATTTAGCACTGTACACATGCAGCACTATTTTAACTGGCTCCAGTACACAGAGAAGAAATGATTTATTCCTGTTTGATTCTCGGAGCCCATCTTGGTTGTAACAATAACCTTAGAAAGGCCTGCTTCTCAGTGAGCTGAAGAACAGAGTTGGCCATTGGCTAACGCGCTGAATCGACATGTAAGAGCTGAAGACATGTAATTCATTTTAACTACATGGGCTCTTGGTATTTTTGCAGACAGCTTTTCTCTGTATCTTTTAAAACAAAGCACATTCCTGGGTGTATTTTTGTTTTGTTTTTATAAAGTATTCGTATTTACACAGGCTTTTTCAATTACATTTAAAATATTTGGGGGAAGATTTATAGCTGGGAGGATCTAAGCTTTCTTCCCAAGTGTGAAACAGAATTCTTGGGAAATTTTGCAAAATACTATAGCAGTAGAAATATTTTTATTCAATGGTGAAACATTCTTCCCAAATACTATTAGAGATATTTGTCTTCGTACTCTTTTCTGGTTGTCTTAAAAGTAACATAGTTCATATATACATAAATGTTTAACCCTTATACATAATTCAGAGTAAACACAAAGTTATTTCCTTTATCTTTAAGAGCTTAGAATTTTTCTATCCCATTGTAGTTCTGGATTTTTGTTAACAGCAATAACCCTTTGTTTTAGAACTAAATCTCAATTAACAACTCTTGAGTATTCCTACCTGCACCCTTCTTAATACCTCACACTTATTTTTAACTACCTTTTTTACCCTGATGTGACTATATTTATATTAACCTACTGCTCTGTAGTTTAGCAAATCCTTATTACCATTTCACATATTCCTAGTTCATGTTTATTCTCTCTATATATAGTCATGCATCCATTCTGAATGTCCATTCAGTGTTTGAAGGTCCATTTCAAAAATTGAGGATCTTAAAAAATGACACCCAACTGTTGAAATTTTAAGGCAAAATATCTATGAATTGGTCACCTGTGTTTCTAGCTGGAAAAAACCCCCAATGCAAACAGGTTCATTAGTTGATGTTCTGTCACGTTCAAGCCTGTGATTTGTTTTCCCTGTGCAGCATCACTTATAACTTGCTATCGCTCCTCCTTCCTGACATCTCAATCCCATCAGACTTGATGATTGAGTTTAAGCCAGGATTTTGATGGTCTGTGGATTCTGAATTCTGTAGTAGTACTTTTCTGTTAATATGGACTTATTACCCACTTGCCACTTAGTTTATCAGCCCGTGGTTAAATCCAGTTTCTATCAGCGGGTAAATGCCTCCACATTATCACTCGGCAGCAGGCTACCAGCGGAGACAGCCTTGTCCCCGTCATTAACAAGCACAATGTATGCAGAACACCAGAGGGGAATTAAAACCACAAAAAATACCTCAGGGTGGTATTTTTAATATGAGACTTTAATTTGTAATTTCACAGATTAAGAATTTTGGCTGCATTAATCCCTTTATCAGCTCACAGCAGGCTATTTGCAGAAGCATAACCATAAGGCGATATTCATTGGCAGAAACACGTCTTTGCATAACGTTAAACATCAGGAGCAGTGAAACCTTTTGAAGGGGGGAGAATAAAGATGAAAAATCATTATATTTTTAAAGCAAGATTCTACTAAATGCCTCCAGTAACCATTTGGAGTTACAGAAATGCTATTTCTGTGTCTGGAAGATAATCATTATGAAGCATAAATCCAGTCACAAGAAAGGACAATCCGAGTATTAAGTACTATAGTCATTTCCATTTACAACAACCAACGTGGCTGTATTTGTAAACATGTTTACAAAACAAAGAATTCCCAGATTCTGGAGACTTTGGGAACTCATTCCTTTGAGTAAAATGACTGGTTTTGGTGCCTCTGTTGTCTGGGCTAATATTTTCCAGATTATATTTAGAAATCTTTAACATTCATAAATTTAAATTTCAAGGTAGTGTAGAGTCCTATAAGAATTCACTGGCAAATGACAGCAGCAGCAGAGAGCCCCAGCGTGTTTTGCTTTCAAGGATATGTGGAAGGAGGTCCTGGAAGAAGTGTTGCAGAGCCAATAAGTGGATTGTCTTTGCAACCCAGGTTTAGACTCACACATCCGGGAACCTGACTGCCTAGTCTACACAAATGATATGACTGAACGCTGTACAGTGGGTGGCTTAAACAGCCATAGTCACTCCTCATAGCTTGAGGGGTGCGAGGTCCCAGAGGAAGGCACCAGCAGATCTGGTTGCTGGCGAGGACTCTTGTGGCTGTCAGAGAGCCACCTCGCTGTGTCCTCACAAGTGGAGAGGGCCTTTCTCTCTTCTTGTCCTTAAAAAGCAACTCACCTCAACATGATAATTCCATCCTGTTACCTCATCCCATCCTTATCACCTCCCATTATCAACACATTAGAGTTTAGGGCATGAACACAAGACTTGGGCAGTATCCTAACTGAGTCTGTTGTACTCTCATTGCATAAGATCACTGAAAACATTTTTAAAAGCTGTCCGCAGAAGTCAAGTACAGGACTTACACACGCTAGAAGTGAACCTGGTTTAAAAGAATTGGAAGATCAGGAACAAAAATAAGCTCCTAGAGGGTTCCTGCCTGGCTGGCTGCTCTGCTGTGCCATGCCCCGCGTGATGAGCCTCCGTGTTGCTGGAGCCTGGGAAACACACAGCACTGCAGCCATTCCACCGGGTAGCATGCGAAGGAGGCTCTAGGTTAGGTGTGGCGGCGCACACCTGTAAACCCAGCACTCAGGAGACAGGCAGAGGATTGGTGGAAGCCTGAGGCCAGCTTGGGCTGCATACTGAGTTCAAGGTCAGCCTGAGCTACATGGTGAGAATTTATCAGAGAGAGAGAGAGAGAGAGAGAAAGAGAGAGAGAGAGAGAATATGGGTGGGAAAGAGAAAGTTGATATTCTTGTGCTATATTCTCATTTGCTTTGGAAGAATATGTAGCAGCATATCTTTCTTGTTTTCTTAAGCCTTGAAACTTTACCAGGTTACTATTTTAAATAAAAGTTAGAGTTTCTTCATCAATGGTGTCTACCTGGTGTCTACTGTCCCCAGCAGTTACAAGAGGCCCAGACTGAACAGTACCCGCAGGGGACGCATACCCACAGGTCACTCTGCAGAGCTCAGGGTTGGGAGCCGCTCCAGTGACATAGCCATGGTGTGAAATGTTAACCACGTCCTGAGGGGGACACAGCATGCCTCAGGCCACACACACAGGGGTCAAGGAGCACAGGCAGAAAGAGAGAGGGGCCCATGAATCAGTACTTTTATGGAGTCCAGGGGTTCATCTAAACAGATTTCCCTGGGGGAGTTTTAACTGGGAGATTTAAGCAAGCAGACCGGAGTTCCTGGGGGGTCACACTCTGACTGCAGAATGTCCACAGACTATGCAGCATGTGAAGGTCCATGGGGTCAGTCAAGCAAGCTGCCTCTTATGTCCCATAGACTAGTTGTCACCCAGCCGCAGCTGTAGAAGGCAGATATTTGTAGGGACCAGACTGAGGAACTGGTTGGGGAGAGGAGGGGATAAAACTGGAAACCCTCAAGGGTGACAACCCTGCTTTTGATATGAGAAAATCCAGCTTATGTTCCAAATTGATGTGGAAGCACATTAAAACTATAAGCATTTGTTACAGTTGCATAATAGCAAAATTTAGAAGTGTTGTTTTAGTGTGTCCTCAAAGAAGAACCTATAAAAACATCAAGCATAAAAACGATGCAGTTCCCTGGAGATCTGAAGTTCAAGTTGTCAGATGCTGGTGCCGCCCAGTCCTCCCTGTCCCAAAGCCCCAACAGCCTTGCCCCACTTTTTCACTGGAATTTAATTGCAGAGAAGCAAGCGAAAGGCTGGGTTAGAAGAAATTCATTACTCTTCCTAAATACACCACAGAGTACCCTCCTGTGTATACTATCAAGTTACATAAATAATTGAAGCTGCACTACCCTTGTCAAAGTAAATGAACAAAATACACTTCTTAGCACAGAGTCCTTGATTTTATTACATTCATTTGCTAATTCACAAAACTCAAACTCAGTAAATGCAGACTGTACAGAGTGAAGAGCAGAGCGCTGGGCTGGTAGTCAGACCACTTGGATTCCAGCTTTCCCTCGCTGTGAACTGGCAGACAACTTTGGCAAGTGCCTGAGTCCCTCGGGGCTTTCGACTTCTAATTTAGAGAACAAGTCAGATGGATACAGTAAGCCCAAAAGATCTTTCCAGATTCCACGTTGGTAGGTTTTTCTGCATAGCCCTATATATTGTCCTAAAACTACATGTCGTTATGTAGCTTCATGTCATCTTTTTAAAAATACAATGACCGCACCCACTTTGAATATGCCAGCTGCCACCAATTGAGTCCTAATTCCTTTCCAACCAGGCTTCGGTATCCACACCTCCTGAACTCCTGGTTTCAAAGCCTTGTTTTTTGTTTTTTTTTTTTTTTTAAGCTTTGTTCTTTCCCCAGTCTTCATCTGGATGTATTAGAATAATATTTAGTATATTGCCCATCACCTCGTCCTAGTAACTAACACTTCTTGTGCTTGGTTTCCAGGCCTGGATTCTCTTGTAGTTTTGTTTTCTGTCCCTGAACTCTTCCTTTTCAGATTCCTTTGCCTACTGCTTACCCATTGTTGTATTTGTTCATTTGTTTGTTTTGTTTTATGTATTTGGTACTGGGTCTTACTACTAAGCCCGGACTCATAGTGATTCTCCTATTTTCAGCCTCACCGGCACTGGGATTACAGGCATGCACCATCACATCCAGACTCAGTGGCTCAGTGCTCCCGGGAGCAGGGCCAGCATAGCACGTGGGGCCAGAGATCAAAGCCCAGTCCCTACACTTGTCGTAGCAGGCACTTAGACCTCCCCATGGTCTCTGAGAAATGTTCTTTATCATGGATTCTTTCACTGACCTCCTTCTACCCCTAACCTTCTGGTTTCTCCACCCTGCAGTGTTTGCCTTTGTAACATTTATCACTACTATATTAGTATCTGTGTGATTGTTTACTGGCTGTCTTTTCCAGCCAGAATCTACAAGCTCAGGAATTTCCTGATTTGTTTACTGCATGATTCTACAGTTCCTAGAGCAGTGTGACTCAGTTACTACATCCATGCCTTCCATTTCCTTGTCCTGTATTCTGCCCTAAGTCCTTTCTAATGACTGAATGAAAATTGGCACAAAGAAAGGACAAAATAGCTTCCAATGGAGGCTAATCGTTCTAGATCAGATTATCTCGGCTTTGGTGCCAAGGGAAAGGCAGACTATCCCAGTGTGTGTGTGTGTGTGTGTGTGTGTGTGTGTGTGTGTGTGTGTGTGTATGCGCATGCGCATGAGCAAACATGTCAGCCTGCCTGCCTGCCTGCCTGTGACCACTTGGCTCTTGATATTTTAAACACTGACATGTACCACAGTGTTCAATGTGCTGGGCATCCAGAATTCCTTCTTAATTTCCAGCTCTAAAAAGAAAATATGATACTACATTTATCAATATGTTTTTTCATTCTGTTCTCAGTGTCTTCTATTTTTACCGTCCCAAATGTGAGATTGCAACCAGAAGCTGGAGAGAGCATGCGGGCCTTTGGGAAAAACAATAGTTATGGCAAAAGTCTATCAAACAGCAAGCACTGACAAGCACAGTATTCTCAAGAGAGAACAGGTAAGGTGACATCCTTTAGCTGGAAAGCAGTATATAATACATATTGAGTACTTGTTATATGCACTATTTCAGACTTACCCCCTCCTCTCCTAAAACTATTTTCTGTGCCTCTTGGGTTTATTATGGCGTTGGTGCACCATTTACTGAGGCCGAGGGCAGTGGTTATGTCTACATTTCCAGGTACCTCCTAGCTTCTAACAGGAGTTATATTTTATGTGGCACTTTAGTTATATAGCCATAAGCAAACCACTTGAGTCACAAACAGGTCATCTTAACAACTCCCATACTCTTCTTGAGATTAGAAAAATGTCTTTGTAGGCTGTTTCTGCCACAGACTCGCTTTGTTTGGCCCATGCAATTTTTAAAAAAAATTATTTGCTCTTAATTTAAAAATTGATTTTTTTCATAATTTTATTGAGAAACAAATAGCAATGAGAGAGTTTCAAATCAACTTGGTAGG
>NDGN011459711.1:0-23819 GCA_002564285.1 Tympanoctomys barrerae | reverse complement strand
TTTTTTTTTTCAAATTGTTATATAGCAAGAAAAGGGGACTGCGAAGATGGCCCATCATGAACCCAAAGACTTCAAATTCCAGAGTTAAAATAACTGTAGGAGGTGGAAGCCCACCTTGAAACTCATGGGTGTGGGGAAGCCTGAAGCTCCGTGAGCAGAGCTTCCGACTACAGCCTCCCAGGTCAGCCAATTTGTCCCTCACCTGGGGCAGGGGCTGTTGTGAATGCTCTGGAGGTAGCCGGGGCCTTGGCCTTACTGCCTGAGCATCAGAGGCAGGAGATGGGGCTCTTGTCACAGTAACCTCCTTCAGTGGAAAAACTACACTGCAGACTCAGCTAGCCTGCAGAAGCACTTGCTCAGTAACAGCTCTGAGTGGTTTGGGGCCCGACTGGTAGGGGGAGCACCCGCACCTGGGGCGAAATCTGAGCAGGGCGTGAGTGGGCCTCAGGGATGATGGGGCTGAGCTCCTTGTATGCAGGTCAGAACGTTTATACTTCACACGCACACTCCAGTGTGAGGCCCAGATGCATGGAAATACAAAATCACCCTCCTCTAAAGAGATGGCCGAGCTGGGGAGATGGCTCAGTACAGTGATGCTTGGTGGTTAGCATGGCCTGGCAAGCACCAGGCCCCGAGTTCAAGCCCCAGGACTACAAAATACATACACAAATAAATGAAGAGATGGCCGACTAGTGATGCAGTAGGTTTTGGGGGGCCATTTAACTCTCCAAACAGACAACATGCCTGTCTGAAATCTGAGGACAGGTAAAAGGTAAAGCCCTGTTATTTAAAGGAAGGAAGAATGGCTTTGAGTGGATTCTTCCCCATGCCTGGGGAAAGTAGATGTTAATTACCCTACAGGAAGATAGAAGGGACTCTGGAGACAAGGCTGAAGGATACCCGCCAAGCATGGCCTGAGATGAGTTGCTATTTCAGGATCTGCTAGGTTTATTCTGTGATCATTTTTCTAAAAGTGTTTATAAAGGCGAGAGCCAGGAAGACCCCTTTCAAATTTGGCATTTAGCCACTATACTCTGGCGTTTAGAGGCACCCTGGCTGTGGGAAACACTTAAAAACTAAGAGTTGATGGGCCCCCAAAATAGTCCACCAAATATATTTAAAAGGAAAATAGTCCAGGCGGCCTGGGAGTGTGTCAGCTGTGCAGAGCCAGGCGTCCTGGAGAGTAACATGGGTCGTCACTGACCTGCAGAGGACGCTGCTTTCCGGCACAGGATGTGACAGTATGTGTAGCTGCCCATTCCTACAGCTCACCTCCACTTCCCAGATGCTAACTTTCCCGGGGCCGAAAGTTAGCAGGAAAACTAGTTTCTCTGTCTGCAGAAGAGGCAGCTATGATTGGAGATGAAGGCATCAAGTCTATATTTGCTGCTTATACATTGACTTATGAAAGTTATCATTGGAAACACAGGAAGGTTGAAAAAACACGGAGTTTTAGGAAGCAGGGTAACAGCATAGTGAAAAGGAGATTACTAGGGAGTGGAGACAGGCGAGGGAAATACAAAGGAAAGGTCCATGAATTTGAGCCATCAAGGAGCACCTCTGTGATCTTTTTGACATTACTAAAATTGGACTCAATCTCCAGACTTTCTCAAAATGGAACAAAGCACAAATCAGTTTCTCTCCCTGACTTTCCCATTTTTCTTAATGGGTGTGCATGTCCATTTGAGCAGAGTCCAAAATCTATAAAGAGCCTTTTGGTACTGTCTGCCCATCCTTCCTCCCTGCCCAGGCCTGGGAGCCCTTGTCAGTCTCACCTGGGCCCTTCTCTGGGCTCTTTCTGTGTGTCTGCCCATCTGTCTGTGTCCCAAGCTGCCAAGCGCTGTGACCTCTGCACACCACTCCTCACAGAGGCTCCACTGGACTCTAGACTCTCTGAGGGGTCTGGCCGGGGCTCAGGAAGGTGCCTGTGCATCTCTTTCGTGCTTTTCTGCACAGCTGGTTCCTGCATGTGCTTTGCTTTGGCTTGCTTCCTCCCCTCGCCCAGGCCAGGTGATCCTTGCCATGGGCCCTGTGCTCTAGCTGGCCCCTTGCCCAATACATCCTTCCTCCGCTCCCTTGCCCCTTCTGCTAAGCCTTTCATTCCTTCTTGTCTGTCATTTAGATTTCAGATTAAATCTGTGCCTCTCCAAGACTTTCCCCGACCTCTGAATCAGAAGTAAGTACTCAGTCATTATTCCCTTCCTCAGAGAGTACACCTTACATTTTGACACTTGGCTTTGTTTTATAGTTTGCTGGTTTGCCTGTCTCTTTCTCCTCAGAAATCAGCTTCTAAGAACAGGTACCTCGTCTTTATTGCTTGCTGTCTCACCAATTGCCAGCAGGGAACACAGTAGAGATCTGTGGAATGAATGATCCAACCTGCCGATCAGCTGATGATCGAGAAGCTTGTTGGTGACTTCTCACCATGGAAGTCGCTGACAGTGTGTACATAATGCTGGGGGTGTCCCCCTTCTTCCACTGCTGCCACTGAGGCCTGATCGCCCGTCTTGTTTCCCTGCAGCCGCCCGTGCCAGCTTCCGTTCCCGTCAACAGTGCAGCAGCACAGCCCCATGTCCTCGCAGACCTCACCCATCAGTGGGCCCCTGCACTCCGTCTCCTTGCCGCTGCCACTCCCGATGACCCTGGTGACTCAGCAGCCCCCTCCTGCTCCCTCCCCTAGCCAGCAGCTTGGTCCGGACGCCTTTGCGATTGTGGAGCGGGCCCAGCAAATGGTGGAGATACTGACAGAGGAGAACCGGGCGCTTCACCAGGAGCTGCAGGGCTACTATGACAATGCCGACAAGCTCCACAAGGTATGTGACTGTCAGTGCAAGGGATGGAGAAGCTGCACTGGAAGAAAGGAATTCTCTGTCTGCTTGTGCACATAGGTCCATTGATTTACTTGCATGTAAAGGTTCAGAGGGACAAGAGTAAATTGCAGCCCAGGGCCTGCTTTGGAGGGGCTTGTATCCAGAAGAGAAGAAAGTTGTGCAAGCTAATGCTGCATGGGGAGTGTTCAGGGCCTCCAGCAGGCCCAGGGAAGGTGACTCCTGACCAGGGAGGTCGATGCTGAGTAGGATATCCCCAGGTGGAGAGGCGTGGAGAGGAAGCACAATAACGGAAGAGGAGGAATTGTGAGAGATCACTTAAATCAGATACCCTCGCTTGCCATGTTGCCTCATTCACTAACTGCAGAAGGCAGCACCGCCTCAACCCTGCAGGTCGCGAGCGTGGGCTGCAGCGTACCTTCTGTTTGCCCCTTGTCTGGTGGAAAGAGGCTGAGTAGGTCCAGCTCACGGGGTTATGGTGGAGGTGCCAGAATGTGTGGCAGACCTCATTTTTAGACCTTTATTCTCAGAGCTGAAGTAAAGAAACGTCATCGAGCAGAAATAAACTGCTGCTGGGCAGTGATTTCCCAGTGGCCCATCCAGTAGCTTCTGCTGTGCTGCTGGAAAGATGCAAGAGGAAGGAGTGGGGTGTTTCATTTCTGGGTCAGAGAGGCAGGTAGCAGTGATCCTGTGAGTCTAAATGCCTGACTCTTTCTCTGGTCATAAGAGACTTTCATAAGGAGAAAGGGTAGGAGTATAAAAGCCACCCGGCCACAAAAGCATTCCATTGTCCCATTGGCTTCATGTGGTCTTTGATAATCCTGGCTAGATGATTTAGTGTTCATTATTAGCATTAATCTCACAGATAAAGCCAGTCCTTTTATTGGCTGTTCCCGGGGACTGGCAGTACAAGGCCGGGGTCGTGGGTCAGTGGTGCAAGTCTCTGTAGACAGAACCTGCCCTAGCGTGCTTGTGCAGAGCTTCCACTGAAGAGGTGTGGAGCTCGGAATCATGACCGGACTGGGCTCTAGCTGCATTTGTTGCAGGGGGAAGTGAGAGCTAGAACAGACAGGGCTGCCCAAAGACTGCGCCCCCAGTCGCCCATGTCTGCGTCCTTGGACGCTGGGAAGCAGGCGTGCTGTTTGCTGCCCTTGGCCTGTGTGTGGCTTTTCGGGCCCCAGCTCACTCTGACCCCTCTCAGGAAAGACTCGTATAACCTGAGAATTGGGGCCAACTCAGCACTTCTGGGAAACAAATAGCGCTTCTTCCTTCTACTAAAGCCGGGAGGAGCCTTGTCCATGCACGCTGTCTGCCCACCTGAGGGCAGAGTTTGGGGCTGGATCTCAGCTGTTAGGGTGGGGGCAAGCTGAGGCAAAGGGATCACCAGTTCAGGGCTAGTCTGGGCAACTTAGTGGGATCCTGCCTCAAAAGGAAAAAAATAGTTCTAGGTTTATTGTCGAAGAGTCCCATGCATCGCCCAGGACGGTCACTGAGTGAGTAATGCGTACTTTCCATGGCCTAGTAGCACAGATCTCTTTCTCATTTCTGATGCACACTTTCCATGGCCTAGTAGCACAGATCTCTTTCTCATTTCTGATGCACACTTCTTTTTTGAAACAAAATCACTTAATCTCCCTGCATATCTGTTTCTCTGATTCTTAGGAATTGTGGTTAAGGGGAGTTAGATGACTTGTCTGAAAATGGAAACAAATGAAAAGCTTTCTCTCTCTCTCTCTCTCTCTCTCTCTCTCTCTCTCTCTCATTTTTGAGATAGAGTCTCACTATGCAATTCTGGCTGGTCTTGAACTCACTATGTAGCCCAGGCTGGCCTTGAACTCTTGCTGATCCTCCTGTCTCAGCCTACGGAATGCTGGGATTATAGGCATGTGCCACTTTGGCCAGTGGAAGCTGCTTGTCTTCTGGAACCTCAAATGCCTTCACCCCTGAATATGATAAGCAGTTCCGTAAATACTGCTTTTTATTGCTCTGTCATGTGTCAAGCTGAAATAGTTAATTTAAAACCCCAAGTTTGTTCGATCCTTGGCACTTCCATCATTAGCTCTAAGCATCCTCAGCATCTAGCACCGAGGGGCAGAGGAGTTCCGTGCACTCGTACGGCCACTTCAAGCTTTGCGTCCCGAGGTCACTCTGGGTGCATCTTCCCTCACCAGCCTCACTGCTCAGTGCTCTCCACAGTTGCTTGAGCGAGGTTGGCGAGGACACCTCCCAGGTGGCAGCAGCTAGCTGCTCTGTCACGCAGGGTCGTGCTGCAGCGTGGGGCTGCTGTGCCGGCACACTCATGCATCTGAGATGCTCTGGCACTGGGACACAGCAGCCATCATAGAGGTGCCCTTCAAGGGCGAATGCAAAATCGATGAATGTTTAGTTGCAAGCCTTACCCTGTGCACGTCATGCCAAGAGCATGGCAGAAAAGAATGACTAGATTCAGACATCACCAAAGCCCAGCCTAGTGACGGAGGCCTGCTTTCCCCAGGGGCACAAGGTCATGGTTGCTGCTGTTAGTATTGGAGTGATGGTCGAGAACCCCCAGAAGGAGCTGTTGTTTTTCTTTCCTTTTGGTTACTCATTTTGCTTCTCCTTCCAGTTTCTCTAAAACTTGATCAGAGAGTTTCCACAGGACCAGACTATAGACTGTTGAGTGGTCAGCCTCAGAAGCCATCCGGAGGGCCGGCCAAATACCTCAGCGGATTAAAGCTCCTGCTCAGGCAGACGCAGGGGCCAGAGGTTCATTCCCAGCCTGCCGTGCCAGCCCCGCCCCCGGGGCACACTGAGAGGGTGGTGGAGACTGGGCGTGGTGGCCGCGCCTGTAATCCCAGCACTTGGGAAGCTGAAAACAGGAGGATCACTACAAGTCCAATCTGTGTAGTGAGACCCTGTAGACCCTGTAGACCCTGCACTAAATACACACACACAAAAGAAAAAAGCTATTGGGGGTAGCTGGCCTTTGGAAGGACCCAGCCTTTACTGCAGCCTTTGGTTCTTTTGAGTGTAGAACGAGGATAGCTTGATTGGGCAGGCTGTGGCATGGACAATAGGCCTTTCTCTTTCCTGGGTATCCATCCCAGAGCTTTGTGGGTGAGGGGAGAATCCCACACCCAGAGCTTGGGACAGCTGAGATTTTCTGGGGTCCTCTCTGCTCACTTGCTTTATGTCTCGCAGTGGTCAGAGCTGTGCAGAGCTTTTTCCTGCTTGCAGTTCTGGTCTGGGACACTGAAGCCTGCTCTCAGTGCCCAGTCTGAGGCCTCTGTAGCTGGGCTCGAGGGACGATGGGCGTGGCAAAGGCAAACTCGATCTTCCCTCTGTGTACCTAGTTCAGAGTCTGCACAGGCCCTCATGGTTTCACGTCGGAGGCAGCTGTCCGTATTTCCTTTCTTCTTTGAGAAATGTTAGAGACCTCCTTATGTCTGGACATGACAGTTCTGCAAAAGGTATGGTTCCTGCTAGGAAGGCATGTACAATCAGAAATGAAAGAGTACAAAAACAAATAAAAGAATTAAAGTTCTTAATCTGAATCTCATCTGACTCCCCACCCTTTAGGAATCCTTGTTTTGTGTTCCTGAGTAGAGGCATTCATTTTCACATGAGTATTTCCAGAGAAGAAAAGCTCACTACTGGACTACTGGGTATACGACATTTCTGGAAAAATGTCGTCAGTAAATTCTTCCTCGTGTAGCATCCAAGTTTGCATCTCTTTAAATTTCCCAGTTTAGTGACAGCTCCGTCTTCTAGCACTACACTACAGGACACTAATATTTATTCATGACTGCAGCTAGCACAGAAAATACCTAAGCACATGTGCCAGTTCTTAGTTATCTTGCCCTTTGATAATAGTAAAATATGCTGTGGCAGGGGCCCTGGCGTTTGCTCCCACACTGTGCAGTGGAAGGTCTTTCAGTGGAGGAGAAGAGTCTATGGTCAGGTAGCCTTTGTCAGAGCCCAACTCTGTTACAGATTAATTAGTATTTTTGTCCTGGGTAGGGCGCAGTTTTAGGGCAAGAGTGGCTATTTCTGCCACCAAGGAGTGAACTGACAAGTCAGATACAAAACATACGTGCACGTCAGAATTCCAGTGAGTAGTACAACAGATTCAAATACTGTGAACTCGCTCTCTGGGGAGAACCCTGAAGGTGTGTGCTTCAGGAAGACTCCCAAGTGAACTGGGCCTGAGCCCTTGTCTCGGTGATGACTCGTGCCATATGGCTCATGGTACCTTCCGCCTCCTTAGTGACTAGAAAACGCCTACAGCCTTAAAGGAAGCTGCCCCTGGGCCATGCCCATCTGTCTGAAAATAAAGGCACTGTTTATAGATGAAATCAGCATAGAAACGCTATTTGTTTGGGAACTGTCTTTTTTTTTTTTTGAACTGGGGATTGAACTCAGGCCCTTGCGCTTGCCAGGGAAGCGCTTATTCCACGGAGCCATCTCCCTGGCCCCTGGGAACTGTCTTTTGAAAATGAAGTTACAATGAAGGAACATTAATTACGGTAGCTCTGTGAACAGGGTTCAGGACATGCTGTCCCCTGTGCCTCCACACTTCCAGCAATTGGTGATATCTGTGGAAGAAGCAGAAAGGCCTGGCTGACGTGAGGGAGACACCAAGAGCTGCCTCTGGTGTCGGAGGCCTGTGGGAAGACCATGTAGTGGCAAAAGGGGCTTGGCATTTGGGTTCCGCCTCCTCTGGATGCCCCTAAACAAAGCCTTAGCGCTCCCCGGCCTTGTCCCTGGCTTCTTACCAGGCTCTCTCCGTTCCTCTGGAACTGCAGGGGGCGCTGGCCGTGACTTTGCTTCCTCCCCCTTTGCTTTCCTCGCACCTGAAACATGGCTGGCTCTGCTCTGTCCGCGCTCTGCCCGGCTGCCCTCCTCGTGAATGCACTTCGAATCATCCGCTGAGCTCCCTGGCTGACCTCCCACTTTCTTACTGTCCACCGTCCTTTAGCTGATGGCACTGCAGCTCCCTCCTGACTTCCAGGCCGTATCTCAACTGCTGATTCGCACTCCGGTGCAGGGTCTTGGCATCTATAAAGAGAGACTGGCTTTCTTTCTTTGGTAAACCTGTTGCTCTCACTATCACTTGTCTTGGTAAAGCCATATTATTCCTGTCCTTTAAACTATAAATGCTTGTGTTGTCCTTGATTTCTCTGTCTCCTGCCTTCTTGACCCACGAACAAGAATTGGTTTCTTACAGGGATGACTCTTCTGCCTGCTCCTCTATTAACCCCAACTTCTTTGAGACCAAGAGCTTGCCTTTCTGCAGTCCTTTCTGTCTCTGTGATTCCGCCCTGACTGTACATTTGAAGTCCTTTCCTTGGCTCTTGCCACTTCGGCCTTGGTCTCATCCCTGGACTCTCCTGACTGGTCTGTGTAGAATGACAATGCCCTTTGGTCTTTTCCTCTGGCTGGCAAATTCCCATCTGTCGTTTACTATTTATTTTAAAAGCCATTTTCTCTGAAGTGTTTCAAAGAAATCCTTTGTCCCCTCTGAAAATGTCTTACCTCTCCGCTGTCTCGCCGTGGCACTGCTGTGCCCTCACCACCCTACACTGCAGGCGTGCACAGCCCAGGCACACGCCAGCTGCGATCGTGAGCTGATGGCGAGGCATGCCCTTCCTTAGTCCTACACCCTGGGACCTGAAGAAACTCGGCACACTGGAAGCGAATAGCGGGTATTCGTTAGGATGCATGTTATTTCTTGTAGGAACCTTGGAAGGGACTTTCTGACCTGGGCAACTGGAGTTCAGGAAAGAGCGTGCCTGGCTCCCGGTGACGTCCCTTTCCTGTGGAGGGGCCACGTGGCTCTGGTCTCCTGCCCTTCTGACTCCTCAGCGGACCATTACATTTCCATCTGTTTTTGCAAGCCAGCACCCAGGCTTTACTGTTCCCCCTGCATTATATTACCCAATAAGCAAGAGGGGATTATTGATGTCAACTTCAAATGCATTAATTTTTTTATAATAGTTCTCGCTACTTGTTATAGATTCATATGTGCCATAGGTTAAAAGCTCCCCTGGTTACTGTTCTTAGTCTAGTGAAACACAAACACATACACACACACACACACACACACACACACCCCCAAAGCCTTAATAGCTCTCATTTCCTGTGTATGAAGAAGTTTCCTGTGTACCTTTGTTTTCACATAGCTACTACAAGTCCATTAATCCTTTATATAGGTAATTTGATAGGGAAGGGACAAAAGTGTTCAGCCACAAGGCCTCTCACGTAGAGACAGGTAGGAGGGTCTTTTGGGAGCACTATGCTCAGAGTCTAGAAGTTTGGGTCTTGGTTATAGAGCTTTAGTTATTCTATACTTTAATATTTTCCTTAGATTAAATGGGATTAATGACAATAGTTACAATGGCCATACAAAACTAAGAGGCTTACCTTGTCTCTCCACTGCTTTCACTAGTGGCCCACAGGGAGTGCTAGAGGCGACCTGTCTGACGAGACTTGCAGACCGTATTCATACCATTCTAATGCAGCCCTGGAGGGTGGAAGCAGAAGTAAAACTAATTCCACAATTGTGAATGTTAGTGAACCCGTGGAAGGTGCTGCGTGTATGTCACACTAGTGTAGTTCTTTCTTACAGTTTGAAAAAGAACTTCAGAGAATTTCAGAAGCCTACGAGAGTCTGGTCAAGTCCACCACCAAGCGCGAGTCGCTGGACAAGGCGATGCGAAACAAACTGGAAGGCGAGATCAGAAGGCTTCACGATTTCAACAGAGACCTGCGAGGCAAGTTCGCCGTACTCCCCTTCCACGCTGCCAGACGCTGCCTGCCTGGCCCTGGGCCTCCTTGCTTTGTCACAGATGCTCTTCTTCCTGCATGACTCTCTTTAAATTCTAGCCACCTGGAGGATGTCTTAAGGGACTTAAAACGTACTTATTGAAGTCGTAAGTTTGAAACATAGAGTTGCACTTCGTTTTGAGTCAGCATAGCCACTCTTCAGTCGACTGGACGTCCACTCTGGGTCGGTGGTCCCCAGCAGCTAGGGACTGCCTTTTCTCTCACTCGAATCTGTTAGTTTTGAATATCTTATACATCCAGTAAATACTTGGTCAGCCAGATTATTTAATTGGATACATGAAGATAGAGCAAGTGGCCTGAGCAAATGGGACTTACTGTATGCCATCTTCTTTCTGGGAGTTATTTGTTATTTGTATTTATTTTTGATGTTGAGATTCAGTTCGCAGTCACTGGCTAGAACAGAGGGCTGATGGCCAGGGTTACGCCAGGGCTGGATTTCAGGGAAATACTGAGTCAGAGGTCTCTGTCCTTAGAAGGAGCGAAGCAGTCTTATTGCAGCCTCCTCCTTGCTGCCTGCTGCTGATGCTGCTTTGGATCAGACTGCGTCAGAGCACAGTTTAGGGCCTGAAGGGCTTTCTTTCCATATTTGAGGTTGCAGTTATGATAGTCTCTCCGCAAAAATTGTTCACCTGGGGCTTTTGACTGAGCATTTCTTCATACCTGCTGGCATTACTTCCTTTTGCCTTTGGATGGTGACTTAAATCCGTACGCACTTACTGTAAATCATTTCCGGCTTGTTCACAGACCGGCTGGAGACAGCCAACAGGCAGCTGTGCAGCAGGGAGTACGAGGGGCGCGAGGACGGAGCTGCCGACGGTCACTGTGCCTCCCAGAGTGAGTCTCTGTGTTACGTAATCAAAGCTGTACTTGAGCAATTTGGATGGCTTTAGTGCTGTGTGCTTTCAGCGTGTTAATGCAGCTGCACGTGACGCTCCCCTGAGGTCGCCAGAGACAAAGCCGTGGTGACGGGTGTTTCAGTGATGTTGAGTCTGTCCTTCTGACCTGCAGTTATGTTCCGTCTAACGTCTCCTACAGGGAATAGCAATGGTACTGTATCTCTTGGCATGCATCACTTCAGAAAGACAGCTTTTCCCTCAGGCGAGAGGGGGAGGCCAGGCAGCCTCGGTTCACTGCCTGGGTTCTGTGCCCCTCTAGGTCTCAGGTTTACGGCTGCTGCACCTGCCGGCGTGGGACCCGCCCAAATGCCGACACGTGCAGCTCCACGTGCTCTCTGGAAGCTGCCACCAAAAGCCCCTGCAGCCACGAATAATGAGGTTTCCTTGTAGACCAGATTTTTAGGCAGATATTTTATTAATTTTGCCAGAGACAAATAATAAAATAAGGTGGGTTTTGACAACCATTAGCCAAGGTTTGAATTTCTGAAAATTCTTTGCACAAGCCAGAAATTTAGATATTTCACTCTTTTTTTTTTTTTTTGGTACCAGGTATTAAACTCAGTACCCCACGCTTGCCAGGCAGGTGCTGCACCACTAGGCTAAGTCCCCAGACCTGTTAAGATTATTTATTTACTATTTATTTATTTATTTATTTATTGGTACCAGGAATCGAACTCAGGACCTTGCACTTGCCAGGCAGGCACTTATGCCACTGAGCTATCTCCCCAGCCCCAGCCTGTCTTTTTTTTAAAAAAGGTATTTAGGAAATTAGATTCACAGATTCACAGCTATATCATAATTCTAAGCAATGGTATGTATGTGTAAGTGCTGGTGAAGTACAGACATTTGCAAGAACAGAAAGCTGCATGTCCGGGCACGACCCGTTTCAGGGTAGTGTTACCTGATACGTGAGCCCGTCACACGCAGCCCTGCACGAGCGCTAGGAAGTGGCCAAGAGTTTAAATGTCAGTGCTGTTTTGTTGAGTTTAACTTCTTTTATTTCCCCTAAATTGCTTCTGATTACATTCCACTTTTTTGTTATCTCCATTTTACATTCATTTTTAGTTTTCCATTGTATATTTTTATTATTTCTGCAAAATGTTGGCTTTTGCTCTTCCTCTCGGTCCCATATTGAACTCAAGTTAGAAGAAGTGAGTCTGGTCTCAAACTGGAGGTAAAACTGCTGCCTGGTCGTCCCCAGGCTGACTCTGGCCGTCACCATCGCCGCCAGTGGGGAGGAGGGCCATGACCCAGAGGAGCCAGAGCAGTTGAGAAAGCTGTTTATTGGTGGTCTGAATTTTGAAACTACCAATGACAGTTTGAAACAACACTGAGAAATGGGGCCCACTCCCAAATCGTCTGGTAATGAGAGGTCCCCAAACAAAATGCGCCGGAGGCCTTGGCGTGTGGCTTGCTCTTGTGTTGAGGAGGTGGATGCAGCACTGTGTGCTCAACCAGACAAAGTTGCTAAGTGTGTAGTAGAACCAAACAGAGCTGTTGCTAGAGAGGATTCAGTAAAGCCTGGTGCCCGTCTAACAGTGAAGGAAATTTTTGTTGGTGGTATCAAAATGCTGGCTTTTATTTAGTATTTGTATGCATATTTTGATCATCTGTCTGGTTTTGGAAAGTGAGCAGCCTAGGGCTTTTTGTCCAGGGGTGGGGGGGGGGGGCTATTATCAAACCCAGGGTGTGTGCACACAAGCCCAGAACCGCATCCCCAGCTCTCTCCAGATTCTCTTGCAGTCTTGTAGCAGGTGACTGCCCATCTTCCAGATTCACCAGAAAAGCTACATCAAGACTCTGCACTGTTTGTTCCTTTGACAGTATGTAGCTTTTCTTACGGGTGTGACAGGTTTCCATTTCTTGTGATAGCTCTCATTTGAAGGGTGAGTTACCTGCGGAGTTCTGATACCTCCTCTTTGGACGATGGTGTGTCCTGAGCAGACTGAGGGCGGCAGCAGCTTAGGCCTGTGCGTGCTGCCGCGAGCCTCCTCGCTAGGGTGTGAAGTGGTCGAGTCAGAGTGGAAAAGGCCAGTGCACTTCACCTCTCTGGCATTGCGCTGGCCCACGGGCAGGCCCTGGTACTGCGAGAATGACAGGACTTGGTGTTGGGCGAGCTCAGGCACCTTACTGAAGAGTTTAACCTGTAACTCAGAGCCGAAACGTCGCTCATGAACCAGCTCTATAGGAAGTGATTCATTCTGTGTTCCACTGTGTTCCAGAGATATGAACAGTGATCAGACATGTTTGTTAAGTGTTAGCTATCTGCTAGTGTTGATGTGCGGTGTATCTCAGTCTAGGCAGGGTCCTCGAAGCAGGTGTGGTAGTGAGGGAAGCCACGGACTTTCCCACGCCACATCTTCACAAGACAGTGCGCCTTCCTTGTTGTGTTATAAGTGCTTGCCTTAGTCTTTGCTATTGTGGTCTGTCCAGAATGAGATGGACTCACAGTGTTATTTCACATCTAGATAGGACTGCTTCTTAGTTCTAAGTCTCCTTTATAGATTAAGGAATGAGCTTGTTAGTGCTCCCCATTTTTGTTATAGATATTTTCCCCAGTGGTTTTTTTTAAATGTACTTTTAATACAGGGCTTACAGGGTCTCACTACACAGATCAGACTCGTAGTGATTGTTTTTCAGCTTCCCAAGCACTGGGATTACAGGTGTGGGGTCAGCACGGCAGGCCCAGGACGAACCCTGGCTGGGCAGCTTAATCTGCTGAGCTATCTGGCCAGCCCTTCCCCATTGTTGTTAATCCTTGTAATGATGTCTTACAGAAGAGCCTTAAACTAAACATATTTGTGCCTTCTACATTTTATATCGTGCTCAGGAATATTTTTATGATCTAAAATTAGGATACTACTTTTCAGATAGTACAATCTCACTATTTGCACAGCTTATTATATTTTAGAAACTAGCTGGATAGGTGGAGTAGATCACAAGTCATGAGTGACTAACTTAGAGACAAGAAGAATATTCAGTAGGATTTTCATTATCTAGCAAGATCTGTAGAGGTCCTGAGGCAAGACAGTAGACATCGCAGTGGAAAGTAGGGACAGGTAAGGAGTGACACCTTACCAGTACTTGGTGGCCAGCTGATAATGGGGTGGGGAGAGAGGGAAAACTACAGCAACCGGGTGGACAGGCAGCCTTACCAGTAACAGGAAGGAGGACCAGGTTAGGTGAAATGATTAAACTTCAGGCAGTGGAGTCATTTCACCTGCAGCCTGAGCTCAGGGAGCAGGTGCGGCAAAGGTGCAGGGGCGCTCAGGAGGCTGGCTGGAAGTGTCCCTGTGGTCTTCATGTTAGCATGTGGGCGCACAATGGCAGGATGAAGTCAGAGCTCTTAATGTGCTACATTCTGAGTACTCTTCCACAATCTTTAATATTAGAGCAGAGTTTGTCGAACTCCTAGTAATCGTGATCATAACTGTTACTTGAGGGATCTGTCCTTTCAAGTAAGCCTTTGGACTTCCAGCCCTTAATACAGAGAAGAGCAGGACAGCGCAGCAACAGCTCTGCTTAGTGCACACCAACGCGCCGGGCTGGGTGTGACGCTCGGACAGCTGCCTTGCAGGTGCCGAAGTCGGGAGGGAGGTGGAGGAAAACGTGCCCGGCTTCTTGGCTCCCACTCACATCAGTGCTCAGCATCCGCATCCGGGACAGGAACTTCCAGGCAGCTCCTCAGTACAAGCAAAGCCGAAGGGAGTGACAAAGGAGTCCTTGGGACGACTGGTTTCACTTTCTCTTAAAAACTGGACTCTCTTCTTAAACTGGAGCCTAGGAAAGCCCTGGTGCAGCCTCAGAAGGCCTAGGTAGTTACCGCTTAGTTCCAAAAGTTGAAGTGGACCTTGGCCATTGTCTCTGTGTTGTAAAACCTCTCTGTATGGAACATTTGCGGCAGTTAAGTTGCTTGTTAGTTTTTCAAAATGCTTTTACTGTTTATTTGGGGGGTTTGTCTGTATTTTAGGGAAGGGTCTACAGGGTATTCAGGGTCCAGTAGTGATTCTCCTGTCTCACAGCCTCCCAAGCACTGGGATTACAGGCGTGCACCACCATGCCCTTGGGGCCTGCGCCACACAGCAGGTCCAGGGATCGAACCCCAGGCTCCTGCATCTACAGTGCAGGCACTTTAATCTGCTGAGCTATTTGGCCGGCCCTGCTGTCACAGTTTATAAGATGATGATACCAGATCCAAATTGTTTCTGAAATAACAGGCCTCTAGCCAGCTCCTGCTTGGTTTGACTGTGTGGAACTGCGGCTTCTTAGTGCTTTAATTTAACTGAGGTTCCCGTTTATTTATGCTGAGCGCCCCCACCCACACCCCCACGAACACCCCAGAGGCAGCTTGTCAGAAGTAGCCTTCTTGGGACACCAGTGATTCCTAGCTGTGTCTTCTCAATGAAACTTTCTAGCCCCCCCTTTTTTTCCTGAAAATCTGATAATCCTGCAGAATTCCATCTGCTTTAGGCCAGAGAGCCAAAAATAAAACCCTGGATGAAAGGAAAATAGACTGGTAAAGTCTATTTTTTACTGTAGTCTTCAGATCAATGTGTCAGAAGCTTGTTAGATTTTTGGACCGAGTGGGGCTGGATCAGCACGGGCTTGCTTGTGTTGCTCCGGGACATCACCACCCTGTCTTCAGAGGACACGTGAGCATCTCCACGGCCTCGGCACTGCCTGCGCACTTCACACTTAGTGCGTCTGGTTAGCCTTAAGTCTAGGTAGGTTGACTTTGACTATTACATGGTGTGCCTATCTAAAGGAAAAACAAGATTTTTTTGGACTTTCAGTGATTTTAAAAAAACATGATGAGTAATGGATCTAAATATACACACATATTTGATTTCTCTTATAATTCGTGTGTGTTTAAAAACTAATAGAGAACTAACAAAAAACAGTGAGACCACACTATTTAAAAAATAATTTGCTGTTTTTAGGCATAGTGTAATCATCACCTTTGAATCCTATTTTAGATACTTTATTATTTTTTTAAAAATATTTTTTAATTTATTTATTTGGTACAGGGTCTTACCACACAGCTCGAACTCATAGTGACCCCCTTTGTCAGCCTCTTGGGTGATAAGATTACAGGCATGCGCCACCGCGCCAGGTTTTGGTGGTGGCACGACACGCCTGTGGTTCTGGGGCTCACAGCCAGCATGGCATGTGGTACCAAGGGGCAAACCCAGGTCCTTGTGCTTGCCAGGCAGGTGCTTAGACTGCTGAACTATCTCTCCAGCCCTTGGATACTTTAATTTTCTGTCTATTATGAATGTGAGTCCTAATATTTTACCAAAATAAAAATCTCTCTAATAATGTGGTTCTCTGTGAACCACAAAGCAAGAATTACAGTGACACAAACACTTGTCCTGTTGGTCCACGTGGAGCACACGGCAGTCATTTGAAGACCGGGTGCTGTGGGGCCCCACAAGCTGGCCGAGGAGGGCAGGTCAGAGGTCGCGCGCAGGCTCGCTGCCTTCCTCCCAGCCCTGCAGCGACTCCGGACTCCTGGCGCAGAGCTTTGCTGCGGCACCAGCTCCGTTCTTTGGGTTCGTGACTGGCTGGCGCGAATAGCTTAGGCAGGAGAACACTCGGCATTATTTATCAGCGCTCCTCCCCAGCCCGCATGAAAACGCCTTTCATCTGTATGAACCTTGGCTCTCAAAGGGTGTTTAGGGAGATAATCAATAAAAGTAGAAATACTAATAGAAATAGTGAAATCCTAAACCTAGTAGGCCTGAAATTCTTCTTGTGCAGGCTTAGTATCCAAATGTGCTTTTAGCTCCTTGTCCCTCGCCATATGGTAGGATGCCCCGGTTTATCATCTGTTGTTGTAGAGCCTTTGGCAAATTGAAACCTACTGTTAGGAAGCAGCCAATTAAAGAAACTCAGATTTCTGGGGTTTGGTTGGTTGGTTGATTGGTTTGGTCTTCTTTCTGCTATTTCTTTCAACATCCAGGTAAAACAAATTTTTCATTATCAAGAATAGTAGTATTTCTCAAGGTCAGTAATTATTTTAGCCTATCTTGGGTCGCTTTGACTCCTCGTCCTCTGCTGTGGCTGTGTTTGACCTGTGCTGTGTAAATGTGTTTGTAGCCCACAGCCAGGTACTGCTACAGATGTGCCAGTCGCCACAGATCCGTGCGTGGAGACAGGGTGAGCGCTGGCCTGTGAAACCTGCTGAAGTGACATCATCTTGGTCAAGAAGATTGCTTTGCCTTATCTGAATTCAGTGGTTTTCTGTAAAGATGACCCCTACACTTGTAGGAATGTGAAGTTCTAAAACTCAGAAGTTTGATCAGTACAGGCCCCAGCAGATAGCTTGTGTTGGCTGCGACATTAATGCCTGGCGCCTTGCTGACCTCCCCAGACCTCCGTTTCCTTTGAAGTAATAAACAGTAAGTCTCCCAAGAGCTGTAGAAGATAACTAGTGGTAGAAAATGTAAAGCATGCTCTACAGAAAGGCAGTTCTTGTTTTGGTGGTGTTGGGGTTATTGAACCTAGACCTCACGCGTGCTCAGCAAGCACTCCGGTGCTAAGCTGCGCCCTCGCTGTCCTGCAGCACTTCTTCCTGCGTCCTAGCAGCTGTGTCAGCCCTCATCTTCTCTGAAAGGACCTGCCAGTTCCCAGGGAAAGGGCTTGGGTCGTGCTTCCAAGAATGCCCTGCTGCTTCACCTGGCCATGCTGAATCTGGAAAGCCGAGCATGTGAGCGCTTAGGCCTTAATCAGCCTCGAAGCAAGACACTTCAAGATGTTGTCTGGTCTCTAGCAAGTGAACATGGGTTGTGATTTTTACATTAGTGGCTTAAAAATTTTGTTCTTGGTATTCATGTTACAAAGCTGAAAAAATGATCTTAAACTTTTTTTCTCCATCTATGGATTTGGTATAGGGTCTCATATGTAGCCTGGACTTGTGATCCTGCTGTTTTCAGCCTCTGCAGCGCTGGAATTACAGGCCTGCACCACCACGCCCAGTCTCCTTCTCAGGCCCAGCGCACCCCGGGGGCGGGCCAAGGTCAAGCCTGTCCCTGCACTTGCCGAGGCCGACCCTTCCCAAACATCTTTAATGCTCTGCATTCCTTGCAGTACACAGCTAAACAAATGGATACAGTAAGCAGAGACTGAAAAATAGACAAATGCACACACACTGCATGCAGGCTCCCACATTCCTAACAGTTCAGCATCAGTAAATCTGTGCACAGGCCTCGGCTTACGGTAGATGCCATTGTCGCAGGGAAGCCTTCCTAAGTACAAGTGTGCCCGTCCTTTTCTGTGCTCCTGCAGCACCTGTGCTTCCTCCTTTGTAAACACTCATCGCAGGCTTGCACGTGCAGTCGCTTGAATAATCATTTTCTGTCTTCTCCCATTAGACTCTAGGTCCCCAAGGGGCAGGGACTGTCATCCTACCATTGTAGTCCCAGCCTGTTACATTTCCAGAAGCTGGCATTGTGCCTAGCATTCAGAGGCATTTAATAAATATTTGCTTGGTGTTGAATGAAATGGTCTTTATCATTTATCCAAACAAGCAGTTCAAATCTACCTATTATGAATCAGCTATGTTTTAGGACAAGGTCAGCAATCTTTCTTTTAAGATTGAAAAAATTTAAAAATATTTACCAAGTGGTAAATATTTTAGGCATTGAGGTTATAACTACTCAGCTCCAATCCACTAGCACCAATGCCACTATAAATTAGCCATATACATATGATTATGACTATGTCCCAATAAACCCTTATTACAGGAGCAGGCCACGGGCTGGATCTGGTCAGAAAGCCAGTTTACTGACCTTGACTATAGGTGCTGCTCACGGGGAGAACAAGAAAGGATCCCTAGCAAAAGGAGAAAATATAGGCAGAAGATGCAAAATAAAGACCTTTAAAAGTATTTTCTAGATCTTAGCAGATTTATAAGCCATGATCTACTTGTTCTTTTCTCAATACCACATCAGGGGAGTATGACTATTACCACTGTAGAAAAAGTGAGAAAACTGAGGTATTTTGCAGTCACAAATATTAGGTACTTAGTGAAGATTCAGATATAGCGAATGATGGAGAGAAGGCCCGGCAAGACTCACCCTGTCGGTGGCCAGGACGGGTCATGTCGTTGGCTTGGATCATGAGGCCTTGAGGGCACCGCCCTCGGGGCTGCCATCGTTTCCTATTGTGAGAATCCTGCCGGGAGATTAGCTGTGCAAATGCAGATACCAGGTTTGGAGTGTACCTTAAGATTACAAGTCTGGTCACCAGCAATGCATATATCCTCTGAACCAGAGCTCAGTAGACAGCCATCTGATGACCACTACAGATGGCAGTGTCCCTAGATTACTAATTTCTTTTTTTTTTTGGCGGAACCAGGGATTGAACTCAGGACCTTATGCTTGTCAGGAAAGCACTTATTCTACTGAGCCATCTCCCTTGCCTAGCAGTGTCCCTAGAGACTGTTAACCTGTTGGTTAAAAATTTATCCTGAAAGTTTGGTCCTGGTAGCTATCTTTCCAGTCCTGGTTCAGGACAGCCTGGCTGTGGTCATTTAACCAGCCGCAGCTGCCAGTACTAAACAAGCACTCACTGTGAGCTAAACACTGGCTAGCCTCTGTTCAGTTCTTCAAGCAGCCCGTAAGGTAAGCACTCACTGTGAGCTAAACACTGGCTAGCCTCTGTTCAATTCTTCAAGCAGCCCGTAAGGTAAGCATTAAAGATGTTGTACAGATCAGGAAACTGAGGCATGGCAAGGTTCAGTGACGTGTCCACGGTCCTAGAAGCTAGTAAGTGGAGCTGGCTTTTGAACCCATGTCATTCCAATTCTGCCATGAGGAAGCCGCCTCCGGTGGACGAAGGGGTACAAAAAGGCCAAACTGTGAACAATAGCAGTGTTGGGCTTCCAGCAGGCTCAGAAGAGCGTTTCCAGGCTCCAGAAGCGCAGCTGCAGGCCGGAGCGATCGGGGTTGCCCTCGAGCCACGGTGTGTAGTGACTTGCCTCGCATTAAAATTCAGGTCTCGTTTTTCTTGTTTTCCTTCTCCTGTTCCAAAAAGTCAGCTCTCAGGGCTGGGAGTGAGTGAAAAAAGTACATTTTTACCCTGAAAACAATCCTGGATAGCAAGAAACAAAATTCTTATAGCAGGAGTCTGGTTTAGTGTTTAAAGTAATTGAGTCCAGCACAGGGCCTTAACAGGACTATATGCAGACCCTCACGTGAGCTGTGTGAGCACACGTCCTGCACTCTGACTTCTGCGTCTGGCTCTGAGCCAGTCAGTCAGAGTAAAAGGCTTGCTAGACAGTCTGGTACGACCTCTTCAGCCTGCCTCCATTAGAACATTTTCTTCTTAGACCAGAATAGTTTGGAGTCAATAACCTATTTTTCTCAAAATGCCAGTTAAATCAAATACTTTGTTCTTGAAATACAAAATTTAAAAATGAGAATACAATGAGTAATTGTGGCTTGGTTTCTTACAATTCATTTTTGAGACTATTTTTAGTTTGTAAATTATAGTGAGAGTTTACAGCTGTATCTTAATGGAACCAGAAACCTTTGAGGGAACAAAATGTTTGGTTTAAGTCCAGAAAACCTGATCTTAGACTGTTAAAAATGAGCTTGCATCTGCTACTAATTTTCTTTCTTGCTTGCAAAGAGTATGGTCTGAAGAAAGGAGAAAAAAAAAGGATCTGTTGAAAGCAAGTTGTAGAAACAACGTTGGGAGAGGTTGCAGAAGTTGCAAGGGAGGGCTGGACAGTGATGGCAGGCAGCACCTTGCTTTCTCCTTGATCAGTCCTAGCAGGGACCACTCGAACCTGTGCATGGGCTCTGGCGTTATGCCGCGTCTGCCACTTTAGAAATGTAGGGCGCTCTGGGGACATTCCTCAGCACCACTGCAAAAGAAATGAAAAGCAAAACCCTAAAAGCATAGTGTGTATGTGTGCACACATATATGAATGTATCGGTACACACACATGAACTACCACAGTTTAAGCATGTATATACACATTAAGTGCATATTTTATATTGTTGCATTTGTTTTAAGGCATTATTTATGTTCAGTAAAGTTTACACAGTGCCAGCTGTGTGGAAGTAAGCACCATCCCAGCCAAGACTGAGCCCTCCCAGCTGTGAGTGCCACGTCTGGAGTCAGCCACTCTGGACTGGGAATGTTTAGGAGAAATCTCTTCTGCAATGAGCATGTACAAACTTGCTTCTTACTTCTTAACACTGTGTAATATTTGACATAGTATTTACATTATATTAGGAATTATAAGGAATCTAGAGATGACTCTGAGTATGCTGAATGAGGCATGTAGGTTGTTATATGCAAATGCTCTGTCATTTTATCTAAGAGACTAGACCATCTTCAGATGTCAGTATCTTTGTAGGGTCGTGGAACCAGCACCCCAGTGGGCACTGAAGAGTGACTGAAAAAAGGCTCTGCCTTTTCTCTCCGAGTGAGTTGGCACTGCCTCCAGAATCTGTTCGCCTGTGTACACATTTCAGGGCATTCGGGTCACTGTTCTTTATACTACATCCCAGTTTTATAATGTTCTCTGCACAGGAAACAACATTGTCTGGTAAGATCTTCCTTTGCCATGCCTAGAAAAATACTAGTCTATTGTTTGTCTTTTTAAATTAAGAGAAGTCAAAATGAACTTGGGTTCTGTGATAGTTACAGAAAGCTTAAGTCTTTAGAGTTGATTTGTAATTGACTCATGAAATGCCCCATGAATCTTATTTTTATGGGACATTGTTAATGCATTGTCCAATTTGTGTTGATACTATAAACAGTCATATAAAAGTAGAAGTGCCTTTTTATTTTAAGTAAAACGAGGTAAAATGGAAAGATGAACAAGGCATTTGGAAGCAGAGCTTAATATATATATATATATATATATATATATATATATATCACATATGGTTGCCTACAAACTAGCTTGGCTGAATAATATATATATATATATATGTGATAAACTTAGGTAGATCACTAAAACTTGTAAATTATGCCTGTATAGTCTGTAGAATTAAAATGCAACATGAAGAATGACTACGTTAGGAAAAATTATATTTAAGAGAATGTTTATAGATATCAAATAAATATTTTACCAAATCATACCTAAGATATTTTACTTTTAAGTTCACTTTGGGACCAGGATATCAAAAAGCAATAAATAAAGTATATAAACTAACAAAAATATAATCCGTATGTTAAGGTTTATCTTACTAGCGTAAAACAATATGAAAGTTTGTGACTAGGCTGTGTGACTATCTAGTGATGAGTAGTGAAAACTTTCAGATAATTTATACATTTTATTTTAAAGATTAAATGTGGATTTGGTCACACATCAATAGCATCCTCTTATTCAGAACCTATTACTTAAGCTGTCATATTTCTTCAGTATAAAATATTTCTGCCATCTTACATTATTAAAATCCCATAAAAGCCTTCTACTCACTGTGATGAAAGGTCAGTCCCGTGTGATGTAAATCATGTAAATCCGGTAGGGAGGATAAGACCCAGGGAGTGGCGCCTGCACCTGTGATGCAAGAACTCATTAGGGCATTCTCTTCTTCCAAGAAAAAGCGCGGGGAGAGGCCTACACCCTCTCTCATGGAACTTGAAAACTACTATTTTAGAGGAATTTTGCTGCCATGCTAAAGGGAAAATTCTGTTTTTCTTATTTGAAATAAGAAAAGTTTGAATAAAATACTCATACTCAGGATTTACCTTATTTTCTCATGATGAATTGTTGTCTCCAAAAGACTTCTTCCCTATATTTTCATGACAGACATTTTCACAAATCTTTGTCTCTTTGGAAAAGAGTTCTTATTCAAGAAGAAGACTACCTGAAAGCCCACTGTGTAAGAGGCCTGCAAGCTGAGGAGGCATCTGCCTGAGCGGGGGACAGTCTTCAGAACTGCCCTCCCTTCTGCCCAGCCCTTGTCCTGGTGCACTTTTCCACTGCTGTAACCAAATTCTAGAGGCTTGGTACTTCCTGCAGAACAGTGTTACTCACGGTTTATGGGGCTGAGCACCCCATCTGTTAAGCTTCAGCGAGCGCCTTCTGGCTTCCACGGCAGCACGCTCAGGACATGGGGACACAGGACACCAGAGGGACCCAAAGCTCTGCCAGGCTCACAGTGACCACATCCTGGACAAAGGGGATGTCCTGTGACTTTAATACTTTTACTAAGCTCATGGAAGCGCACCAGCCTGTGCCGTCCTGGGAACCAAGCTTCCGCTTAGGGGACAAATTCAAAGCACAGCGAAGCACAGGATGCTGACACTCTCGGCCTCCTTCCTTCTCTGTCTCAGCACTCCACAGAGCTGAGTTTGGTTTAACTTTTTTTCCTCTTTTTTCCCCTTATAGACTCACTTAACAGCAGTTTTCTCTTCTCAGCCTCTTAGAAGAAGCTGTGCTTAAGTGTTGGTCAGTACTGGGCCTGGCCCCCCTCCCACGCTGTGTCCCCTCCACTGCCTGTGGAGCCATGGCACCCTGCCTGGGGACCTTTGGACCAGATGCATCTTCTGCAAAGCATTACTATTAAAAGACAACAAATCACCAAGCTACAGAGTTTAGGGTCAGGTTGTATCATGCTGCTGTTTGCAAGTTAACAAGTGTGTCTTTTGAAAGTAGATCCTCTTTCGTGTTGTTTTGCATCGCGTAAGCCTTCTGTGAATAGACTCCTCTCACATGAGCTACATAGTCCTTTATTTCAGTTATATTTTGGGGCTCTCGGTCTGTGTTCATCAGACTCTCAAGCTGGGGTGAAGAGGGGTGGGTAGATATTAAGAGGTCCCTGAGAACAGAATGCTTTTGAGGCAGAATTGTCTTACACACTTTGTAGCCAGTGAACTAGGTGAAATGCCCTCTTACTGTTCTTACACACTCACAAACTCTGATGAGAAGAAATTACCTTTGGATCAGCAAGGACTTTCTAATGGAGCTGGTCATTCGGCCACCCCATAAACTGTAGCTGACCCTGGGACTAGAGCCCAGCTTGTGTTCAGTGCTGTAGGAGGGGCCTTGGGGGACTCAGGGCTCAAGGACCCTTGAAGAAGTAGTAGCAGGAGGAGAGACATTAGGAAGAGTAATGTGGCAGAGGGCATTTGGACTCCTTTTCCTAAGAGAGTCCTTCTCATCATTGCTGCGAACATTCTGGCTCCCAGCTCTGATGCTTTCGGTGCCACTTGGTCCGACCCCTGGTTCTCCTGTGCTGCTGTGCTGCTTGGCCCGACCCCTGGTTCTCCTGTGCTTTCCGTGCTGCTTGGCCCGACCCCTGGT
>NDGN011459709.1:0-14066 GCA_002564285.1 Tympanoctomys barrerae | reverse complement strand
AAACAAAACAAAACAAAACAAAACAAAAACCAACCAAAAAACCTCCGTGTTCATGAACAGATGCAAACAATGTTCCTTAATTTATTATGGGTTATCTTCCAATAAACCTATCATAAATTGAAAATATTCTAAGTTGAAAATATATTTGGCATCCTACCTTAGCAGTCTACCTCTAGTGTGCTCAAAGCACTTATGACAGCCCATAATTGGACAAAAGTGTCTAAGACAAAGTCTGCTTCATAATAAAGTACTGAGTAATTTACTAAATACTGTATTAAAAGTGAAAAACAGCATGGTGGCATGGGCAAGTTTTTTTTACTATTATAAAGTTCAAAAACAGCTCAGAAACTGAGCTGTCATAAGTTGGGAATCTAACAAGGTTCAACTTACAGTACTCAAAATGTTAAAATATCATGATACATTGGAACATATCATTGAAGGAAAACAAATCAGAAAAGTAAGAGAAATCATCCTAAGTGGAGGATCTGGTAACAAGTTTTCTCCCTTTTTCTGCATTTCAAAATATTCTAGGGCTATCAGCTATATTAAATTTCACACGCATTTTGATCCAAATCGATACAGTTCCTCGCTGAAGGTAGTTATACTGTCCAGAGACTATGACCATTTGCAAGGAACTTAGTGAATACTCATCAAATGGCTGCTACAGAATTCTGTTATACAACCCAGCACATATTTATATAAGGTGTGATATAAAAATGTGGTGAATTTTAATTTTTAAAGTTTGTTGCAGTAAAAGACACACTGTCATTAATTACTCTCAAAATATTTCCTCTTGATTTAAATATTTTTCCATTCATTTTTGCCACTTACAACAAGGTTAATGGCAATGTGTCTTTGATTTAAATATTCACTGTATATTTTGATAATCTTCTATATGTGCTGTGTATTTTTTTCAAACTCTTTGACTTACATAAAATCAGAATTGGACAAGATTTTTAGACTCATTTAATCTACTTGTTGTTAAATACTAATATTTCTGAAAAGTTTTATTTGAAATTTTACATGGGTTAATATATAAAATATAAGAGTTTGAAAAGATCTGGGAGCCTGAACAAAGACCTCTGTGACAGGGCTTAGTACCAAAAATCTTTAAGAAACACTGCTTGAATCTACTGGCCAGATTGGCTTAATTGTTGTCTAGAGAAAGAAACTGAAGCAAGTTCACACAGAAGTTAGCTCAGAAGCACATCCTTGAACTCCTAACCTAATCTTCTCCCAACACACCCTGCTTTGCAAGTAGACTCCGGGCTCTCCAACCGTAGGAGCAACGCCTCACTTGGGCTTCTGTGCTCCCCACCCAGGTCACACAGACAGATACCAGGGTGTAGCGCATCTTACTTAACTGAACAATTGCTATCTACCTGCAGTTCAGCTGGAACAGGCCAAGGTTAATCACCCATAGAAGATTTCATGCATACTCTTTTATAAAGAGAGCTAGAAGTCATTTCAGGATCCACACCTAGCCTCCTTAGCTGGTACCAAGGGCATTTTCCAATCCCAGCAATGAAAAGATTAAGAAGTTAAACAATAAAGTAACTAGGCTATGTAATGGCCCTGCTTGGGACTTCAAACCCAAGCAGGAAGAAGTTCTGCACTGAAGAAAGTTCTTTCTGTCCAGAGCAATTAATGTGGTGAACAGATGGGCAGGCAAGTATACTATTTTTACACTTTAAAGGGAAGATAAAAGACACGAGGAGATACCAAGTAGTAAATCTGCCATGCAGGGGCAAACACAAGGGCATGGTTTTCTTGTTTTTCCACAAGATAATTTTATTGCTAGACAGTAATAGTTGCTCAAGGTTTTACTCTGTTATTCTGTTTTCCTGCCATGATAAAGTATCTGAGTATTAGAGCTAGAGAGAGAAATCCTAGACTGAAAACAGAGTCATGCAGGGGCTTCCATGGAAACAAAGATCAAAATAAGCCCGTGAACTCTGGTCCATGCCTTACCCCTGGCTGACTCTGTAGAGAGGTAAGTTTCCTTTTATTCAGAAGGTATCATACAGTACTTACTGATGCTTGTAATATGATTATGTGATGGCATTTGTATCAGCAAAGAAACATTAAGGTATATGTTCAATATAATTTTATTGTGGATTTTTTATTGTATTTAAGTTGCTGTCAATTGTTAATCCATACATGGTAAAGTACAGGCACTGTTCTACTTATGCACACATATCACAGTCCATTGGGATGACAGAACAAAATACTTTAGTCTTGGTAATTTGTAAACAAAGGACATTTGTTTTTTGCAGCTTTAGAGATTGGGAAGTCCAAGTCAGAGGCACCATAGTACGTGCTATCTGGGGAGGACCCTATTCACACGTGGCACATTCTTTTTGCATCCTCAGATGGCAGCCTGGCAGCCTGAGACAGAACCAAACTGTCTTCTCCTTCTCCCTTGCAACTCACTCTGCTGAGCCCTCCCCGCATGGCCACTTCGGTAATATCCCTGTAATCTCTTACATCTGTAGGGAACCTGAGTCATGAGCCTTCTTCACGTAACTCTTCTTGTTTCATCTTCTGGACATCTCCATGATAGTGGCTTATCATTTGACTGATCAGGAAACTCAGGCTCAAAAACCTCAAGAGATGACTTCAAGGTTTTACAGTTAATAAATGACAGGGTTGAAACATGAACCTTGAACTTGTGGTTCTTAGTCCCTCATACTCCTTCTACAACTTGTTTTCTACCAAGCCACAAAACATGCCATCAGAAGCTGGGGGTGGTGGCACACCACTGTAATTCCAGCATTTGGGAGGCTGAGGCAGGAGAATTGCTGGGAGTTCAAGGTCAGCCTGGGCTACAAATTGAGTTCAAGGCCAGCATGAACTGCATAGTGAGACCCTGACTCAAAACAAACAAACAAAGCATCGCACAATCCTTGTTGTCCTCTTGATAACTCCATAGCCTCAGTGTGGCTTTCCATGTACTCCTCAACCTGGCACCTTCACCTGCCTGACTTCCTCTCCCCCTCTTCCCAACATAGATGTTATAGTTTGTGTCTACTTGTCCCCACAAAGCCTCATGTAGTCACTGGGATGGGCTTCTAGACTTTGTGATTAATTCATGATCCAGCACTAGTATTAAGGAAGTAAATGCTGCTGGAATTATGGGTGTGAGTGCTATGCTCTGCCTGGGGCAGATGGCCTGAATGCAATGTAAGAAAGACAGACCTGCTCTCTGTAGACATCACTGCTGCTACTCCTCTCATTTGCTCTTGCTGTTTTGCTGTTTTCCACCACCACTAGCTGCTGCCCTCTGCTATGCGCCTCTCTGTCTTGGAATCAGCTGAGTATGGACTGAAATCTCCACAAACCATGAGCTAAATAAACCTTTCCTTCCTTCATTTTGGGTGTCGGGTGTTTTGTCACAGAAATGAGAGAAAAGTAGCCAAGACAACACACCAGTTGCTTGTGTATATTAACACACTCACTGGAACATCATCCCTTCTGTTTTTTTTTTAACTTAGCTAAATTCTAAATATCTGGTAGATACAATCTTCCACCAAAAGCAATTAATGTCTAGGGCCAGAGAGATAGCTCAGCTGTCTAAAGTGCCTGTTTAGGCAAGCTTAGCAAGCTGTAGGGAGTGTGGTTCAATCCTCGGCACCACATGCCATACCAGGCCTGCCCTCAGGGTGGGCTGAGCCAGACACACACACACACACACACACACACACACACACACACACACAAAAGCAATTAGTGTGTGAGCTAAACGTTCTAACATTTGAGTTTCATCCAATTAATATAATCTGTACTAAATCATAGTTGTTCAATTATTTAAATTATATAATGTTTAATTGTTTACAGTATAGAAGTCTTATTTCTGTTGGAAGACTAGATTTTTCTTCTTTCTGGCAAAAGGCAACATCAGATTCTTTCATTCACAAACATACATCAGGGTCTCTTACAAAGCAGGTTCTCAGCAACAGAAGTGGGAAAAATTTATTTACGTTTCAAATACAGTGTCTAGCACCCTATGAGAATCCAGTCAATGAAATGACCGGAAGTAGGAGAAGGCAGAATTTCAGTGGTAGAGGAAATGAGGAACCACAAGGCTCTAAGGCAGATGGGACAGGGCCCCAAGCCTGAGGCCGGATGTAGAGTGAGTAGAGCAGACAGCAAGGCTAACATGACGCTCTGACATGACGCTCCTTATTTATCACCTGCTTGCTTCATACAGGAAATTCGCTTCAGTACTAGGCCAAGGCTGAACTACAAGTGGAGGTTAAGTAGCTCCTAAGAAACAAACAAACAAACAAAAAAGACAGAGTAAAAGAGTAAGGAAAAAAGAGGAAAACAGGCAGACCACTGGTGAATTATGTTCCAGAAAGAGTATATTTTGGAAGATGGTTTATATGTATGAGATCTAACACTCTGATTATTGAGCATTAAAAACAGCACTCATTTCAAAAATCTAAGTAATTGTCTAATACAACATCTAGCCCACATTTGTTGGTGTGAAAAACATTTAATTGGAACCTGCACAACCAATGTGCTTAAGCACCGACTCGGCTATTTCCGCACAATGAAGCTGGAGCAGAATCGCTACAGCAGGGTCCACGCAGCTCGCAAAGCCTGGAATTGGACCCTATACAAAGGCTGATGGACCTCCGCTCTAAAATCTAGTTCTACTTTTTATTAGTTGGGCACAAACTGACTTCTGGAAAGGGAGCTCCAGAAGCTGTCCCGATCCCTAGAAAGTCCAAGAAGTTTCTTTTTCTTTTGTATTTTAGGGAAGGGTCTACAGGGTGTTCAGGGTCTCACTACTAGATCAGACTCAGTGATTGGCCTGTTTACAGCCTCCCAAGAGCTGGGATTACAGGAGGGAGCCACCACGCCCAGTCTCCATTGCTCTCTCAGTGCGCCCCAGGGGCGAGGCCAGGCCCCTGCACCAGCTTGAAGGTGCTTTAATCCGCTGCGCTATGTGGCCGGCCCTAGAAGTTTCTTTCTGTTATTAAGAGGGCTGCACTTGGGTTGGTGACCTTGTCACTGAGCCATTCTATCTTATGCATCTATTAGTGAAGTTGAGATTGTTGTATCCACTATGTGGCATGGGCCTGCATTTTTCTAGCAGTTGCATATGATTATTGCCTAATTCTTATGTTCAAAAGAAATGTGATGGCCCCACTAAATAATCAGTTGCTTATACAATTGTCAAAAAGCTAGAGCAATACACTTAAACATAGTTTTACCTTCTTCTGCTGACTCAGAATCATCATAATAAAATTCACCGCGCTATAGACTTCTGAGGCCACTAAGGGTTGGAGGCTAATTGAGCCAACGCAAAGGAGCTGAGAAAACAGATTTTACAGTTCTCGTACATACTGCATTTTCCCTCTTACTCTCAGCAGCCATTCTGCAGCAGTACACCAGGACAGAAAAGTGATCTAAATCAACCACCAAACTCACGTAAAAATTCCTGAACTGCCCTCCCCACCCCCAAGTGTCCACCTAGTGGAATGGTTTGGACCATTTTAGTTCACCAAATCAACAGAGATTGATGAAGTGTATCTTCTGGGCCCAAACACACTCTTAATCTCAATGATTATTAGTCACTACTGGTCATCAATAATGCTATCTGTTTCTTAAAACATATAGGATTCCAACCTTAGTGAGAAAATTTAATATGACTGTGTGGGGATGAGTCAGACATGCTTCTTATGGCTTCACATGCTGCTATTGTTTGCTCATTGAATGCTGTCTTATAAAGCCCCAAATTTCATGTTCACGGCTCTGCCTATACATTCATTGCATTTTCTGATAATACTGAACAGTATCTAAAGGGACCTGAGAAGAGTTTATGAGCATTCACAACACTTGCTTCCCGCACTCAGGATTCAACCTTAGACAGTGGTGAGGGGTGATTTCTAAAAGTCAGTTCCACGTGAAAACAGATTTTTTCTTGTATTATATAGTAATGTATCACAACGACTAATTGTCTGCTCTTTAACTACTTCCTCAAGATCCAAGATAACACCAGAAAGGCTTGATATGCTGCTGCTGCTGCTATTCTAATTTGTCATCTTGCTTCACTGTCACCTGACAAACTAAAAGAAAGCCTTAAATACTGGTGCCTAATCAAGCATGACCAATCAAACTGTGAGATTTTTTTTCTTTTACAAGAAGAAAGTAACTGTTCCTAAGCCTGAAACATCAAATACAAGGGAAAAATTCTCATGGAGAAAGAGAAATGAAAAAGAGCAATAAACAAGATAAATAAGAAAGAATGGGTTCAGAACCAGAGGGAGACAGTGGCAAGAGGAAAGAGAAATGCCAGTTGCAGGAAGCATGCTCTTATAGTCCCAAATGCTCAGGAGGTTGAGGCAAAAGATAACTTGAGCCCAAAAGTTTGAGACCAGCCTAGGCAACATAGAAAGACATGATCTCAATTAATTAAATAATTATTTAATTAATTAAAAAAGGTAATATGCAAGCAGGGGAGACACACAAGAGGACTACTCACCCAAGATGTCTCATCCTGCTGTAAGAATACTACAAATGAAGAGCTAGTGACCTACAAGAATAAGAGGTAAAGAGCCTCAGGGGAGGCCTTGGGGGCACAGCCTCAGGCTGGTACTTTCTGCCACCCAATCCTCCCCAGATCTGGAGCCACCCAAGGACAGCTGGCTCTCAGCTCCCTTAGATCACCTGCTGTTAGGAGTTGCGTAGTGACCTGGGCTTAAGCCAAAAGTGGATCTGGGGGAAACTAGAACGAGCAACGGAAGAAGAAACACATTTGAAGCAGATTAAGTAAAAGTTTGAGCCAATACAATGGAAAAAAAATCAGATGAATGAAAGGCTAGAAGAGAGTAAATTAAGCCATCACTATTTGTAGTAATCAAAAACCCAGAAGTATTAACTGAAAAGCTAGAAGAGTTTGGTAGGTCTGAGTCAACGTCTTCCATAAAAAACAAAAAGACATAATAGATGGAAAACCTCAAGTATGATAGCAGCCAACACAATAAAATACCTAGGAATAAACTTAACAGGATTGTGAAGGAAGTAGGTGTGGAAAACTATAAAACACTTTTAAAAGACAGACAAATGCTTAGTGGAAAAGCACAGCAGTTCTTGGAATGTGAAGTTTGATACCATAAAGATGTCATTCTTTTAACCCAAAAGTCAAAGGCAAGTCCAATAAAAAAGAACAGCAAAGTAGGCTCAGAAAGAGAAGAGTAATAATGAGAAACTAGTCCTGCAGATATTAAGGTGCTTTATAGACCCTTAACGATTAAAACGGCACAGGGCCCGAGAGATAGCTCAGTAGAATAAGCGCCTGCCTGGCAAGCGCAGGGTCCTGAGTTCAATCCCCAGTACCACAATAAAATAAAAAAATAAACAAAACAGCATAAAACAATCATATGAACACACAGATCAGTAGACTAGAATAGAAACCCCAGAAAATAGACCAGATACCTTCAGTTATTTAATCTGTTAAGATTAAAATGGCATCTTGCATCAATGGAGAAAGATCAGTTACTCAACATTGTTGAGAGAGTTTGATAGCTAACTGGGTAAAGATGGGTTGGAACCATACTCAAACTAAAATAAACCATCTCCAAATAGAGCAAAAAATTAATATGGTAAACACGAAACCATAAAATAGAAGTCACTAAAGTTGAGGCTACCTAATATTATCCTCCCCCTTTTGGAAGAACATACTACCTATAAAGTAGTCTTTTTAAAATATTTAACCTAAACTCAGTAACATCTCCATTTTTACCAATTTACAGAAAATACAGAGGGTAGAGAAGGTTATAAACTATACTGCAGGAGGCCGGCAAGATAGCTCAGTGGACTAAAGTGACTGCTTAGGCAAGCTCAGAGACTGTGGTTTGATCCCTGGAACTACATGCCACACCAGTCCCATCCCCAGGGTGGGCTGAGCCAGCCAGACTCTGGGCATAGTGGCATATGCCTGCCTGAAATCCCAGGGGTGGGGAAGCTGAAAGCAGGAGGATCACCATGATTCCAAGCTGCATAGTGAGAACTTGCAACAACCAAATACATTAAAAAAATAATAATAATAAAACCCTACACTGCAGTGATACAATCAGCAAAATCCACTGTGGGAGGCTCAAGAGGACAAATGATGTTCTAAAGAAAAGGAAGAAAGAAAGGAGAGAAGAAAGGGAAGGTGAGAAGTGAGGAAAGGAGGGAGAGATGAAAGGAGGACAAGAAGAAGATGGAGGGTAAGCACTTCTGGATTTAGAGATAGAAAGATATACGACCTTAGCTTAGACACTATCTCTTGCCTGCTGTCAACTTCTTCAGATTTCTACTTGAGAGCTTTTATTCCTGTCATTACAAACTTTAAGCCTGCTGTGTTTGTGGTTTCTTAGTTCACTGGTTTGATAATTGTTCTCTTTTCATTTAATTTTTAAATAATAAATTCCCATAGGTCAAAAATTCAAAAGTTAAAAAAAGGGTCTTATGTGAACCCCTATCCCAAACCTCATGTCCATTTCTTCCTTCCCAAGGCAGCACTGTGTTTAGTTTTATATGAATATACATAGAGCTTTTGGATGCACTTATAAGAAAAAAAGTTTGAGACAGGGTCTCACTGTGCAGTTCAGGCTGCACTGTGTAGCTGAGGTCACTGTGTAGCTTGAGCTCACTGTGTAGCTGAGGCTGGACTCAAACTAAGAAAACATTAATCTCTGTTATTTTCCCCCTTATAACAAATATGCAAGCCAGACACACTGTTCTTGTTTTTTTCACTACGTATCACAACGGCTTCCCAATCACTGTTCTGACTGCAGTCTTGTGCCTTCTCATCTACACCATACATGGCAGTTGGGGTGGTCATTCCAAAAAGCAGATGTGACCACGCTTAGAAGCATCCAGTGTCCTTTTAGCTACAGCAACAAGCTAAACTCCCTGGCACTGCCAAACAGTCAGTAGCTTTTGTATTTTAGCCATGCTCTACTGCTTTCCAGGGGTCTAACCTATCACCCCTCACTATGAATCCCAAACATCAAGCACACCAGGGTGGTGGCCAGATTCTCAAGACATCTAGCACTTTTCTCCCTCTGTCATGGTTATCGCTATTCCTAAAACCTCTTTTCATTCTTCTATTTTGGGAGCTTTTACTCTCCATCTATCCTTCAATTCCCAACTGAAACCCTCCATCATCTCAAAAGCCTGCCCTCATCTTCCACAACCAGAACTAGCTCCTCTTCCCATTACGTGCGGAGTCCTCTGTCAAACCTATAACATCATCCATGTCATAGTACCATACTCTCATGTGCCCTCATTAATATTTAATCAATGAACAATCATGCTTTATACTCAAGCCAGCTTTTCTCCCGAGGGTCCTAAGTTCAAAGAATAGGATTCCAGAAAGAATAACAATAGCCAGGCTTCAAAAAGAAAATTACCAGTCCACTACAATGATTCTATTGGCTTATCTTCATTCAAAGCAGAATCAATCACTTGAATTATCCACTCTGCACATCAAGAGCTGACACTCTCTGCCTCCTTCAGATAAGGCTGAGTTCTCCTGGGGATCTGCTGAATCCCCCTGTCTTGTTCCTTGGTGAGCAGAGTGAACCTCGGAGAGCTTGTTTATGGATACCAAGAGTTGGTCATGACAGCAGGGACTCATGAACTCCCAGGTCCTCCTAATTAGAGTCCTCCTGATTCAGTCTCCCAGAAAGCAAAGGAGCTGTTTCATTTTTTTGCTCTTGTATGTTTAGGAGCACCTATTTGGGGCTATGGGGAAAATGTCTGTTTGCAGAAATACACTTCCCCCAGAGAGGCAAAGACAGCATGGGAGGGAGGTAGATGTTCTAGGAATTGGCCCCCGGGGTAAAGCTCTGCCTCCACTGCTGGTGGGCTTCACAGGACTTTTACTCTTTCTTTTTTTTCTTTCACTCAAATCCAATCTTCACATTGCCTTTCTTATATTTTAACAAATAGCCTCAAGTAGTTTCCTCATATTACTTCGCTGTAATAACAGCACATTGCAGAGTTAAATCTATTACCCTAAACCTATTATGACTTTTTCACATATGAGCACTGACCTAAATCACTACTATCTAACTACCACTTGGGTACCACCTTAGGTTCTAGTGATACTGGGGGGTCACAGGAATTAAAGCTGGAAGGTGGTGAGCGATCACTTAATGAGCCAATGTTACACTGCACGGTCAGTAAACAGCAGGAGGGAATCTATTTGTCCAGGGTTCCATTAGCTGACTGCAGATCCTTGAACAGAGTTTGTTCTCCTAAAATCTACTTTACTGTTACTTCCATCACATCAAGCTATCTCTATTCCTTTCCTATTATTTCCTTAATCTTGGAAAAAAAACTATTTTCATATTTGTTTCATGAGCAGTGGTTTCTGTGGTCTGGTCTCTAGGATCCTTAAAAGAAGCTTTTCCGGCTATCAGGAATATCTTCTTGAATTATCTCCAAATTTCCTCTCACAGTAGGAAGGAGAAGCGGAAGCGAGACCCAGGTTGTTCACTTCTAATTAGATGAGTCCCTCCTCAATTCACCTGCTCCTGGGAAGGTTCTGTGACCTGCCCTGGGTTCTTTCATAACATCTCACACTCAAGAAGCTGTATCCAGGCCAATCAAGGACAAAAGGCAGACAAGACTCCACTGAAACTACTTGGCCAAATACCAAGGAAGACGATAGATTTATTGCTCTGTGTTATAGCTCAAAATAAGTGGAAGAAACAGTGTCATTATAAAATGAACACTTCTTGTGAGATTCTTCCTGCATTCATCCAAATATATTGTGGGGTCCAAGTTACTTGTTAAGAAGAAAATTTCCACATAGTCAAGAAGACGTTAGTTATGATTTCAGTTGTGTCCCCGATATGGTTAGCTCAACTCCTAATACCCAGCACCTCACAGTGTGATCTCACGTAGAGACAGGGTCGTCACAGAGATCACCAAGGTGAAATGTGGTCATTAAGATGTGCTGTAGTCCAGCAGGACAGACGTCCTTGGCAAGAGGGGAAATTTGGACCCAAGGACCACTGATAGAAAAAGACAAGGTAAGGACACAGGGACAATGTCACACACAAGCCAAGGAACACCTGGGGCTACTGCAACTTGGGAGAGAAGACTGACACATTTTCCTTTAGGGTATTCAGGAGGAACCAGCCTGTGACTCTTGACTTCAGATTTTCAACTATCAAAGTAGTGCGATAACGGATTTCTGCTGCTTACGCCACCCAGTGCATGGTACTCTGTGAGGAAACCCTAGTCAATGAATGCAACATCTGATGAGCAATGAGGCTCCGAAAACCCCAGCCAGGGCTGCTAGGAATCAGCTCTGCCTAACGGAAGGCCCACCTCTAAACGGTAACAGAGGCATACAGCCTAGCTTACCACAGAAAATAAATCCATGACACTTTCCACTTTGGAATAATTGCTGTATTTCTGTAAAGACCAATCTTAAAAAATGACTCTTCTCTCCAAATATTGCACTGCCACTTTTGCAAACCATGGTAGAGAAAGTAGTCATACACAGACGTGCACACATGACACATGCTGACTAATGCACATGCACACAGCAAATCCCTGTGTTTGGTCACCAATAGACCCTCAGCACCCATCAGGGTTGCTGGGACTGTGATTTCATGTGATTCCTGTCAGTTCAGCAGATGAGACTGGAACAGCCGCATCTTCAGCACACACCATTGTCTTAAAAAGATGCCCAGAGTGAATTACAATTAAATTACAGAGTTGTCAAAAAGGATTATAATTATAGCATTTACTCACTGCATTTGCAAGCCAGACACACACAAAAGGAACTGAAGAAAGCTGAAGAAAAAAAGGACAAAAAGCCCATTCCACAACACTTACCTCAGCAGGAAATCTAAGTGAGGGAGAAGGGAAGAAACCCCTTTGTAACAACAGCCCGCTTTGTGGATCCAGGGGTCTTCCGTCCACAAGCTGGAGGTCCTGTGGACTATGATTGGCTAGCCACTCCTCTCTTCTTCAGTGTTGGGAAGGGAGGGGCGGCAGGGCTACCATGCTTCTCCTGCAGCTACAGACAAGCAAGGGAGGAGCTGGGACCGAACTCAGAGCAAGGGCAGCTCCAGCAGAGGGCTGAGCAAAAGAATCAGAATCAGGCCAGTCAGCCTGCTGCTCGCTTGGCTCCCATCTACACAAGCATATTAATTGATCCAGCAGTTATTTATCATGCAGCTCTTTTGGGAAGCTTGGAAATCATTCTCTTTTCTGCTAGAATGACACAGGTAAAAGAGAGGAAGAACAGCCCCAAGTACTGTTTCTGTTAGCCAATTCTGTTACTAGTCAATAATGCATTTAGCACCACCGGAAGAATGGTATCCTCAGTTACTTTCAACCTCAGCATCCAGAAGATAAACAGAAGACAGTAACACCTGTGCAGTGAGCAACTCCCTGAACACAAAAATCCAAAAACAAAAGTAACAATATCACCATCTATGTTTCAATCAAGCAATTAATACCTCTTTTTCTATCTCTAGGTCTGAGGCATTATGCTAGTGACTGTCAGGGATGCAGAGAGGGCCTGATTTAGACTTGTTTCTCAAGAGCTCATAAAGTAGTTGAAACTACTACATAGAAAAATGAGACAAGACAGTTTATGTACACTATGATAAATGATTAATTCAGTTATATGCAGAAGAATGGTGGACTCACTTCATGTTTTCCCAAAATTCGTATGTTGACCTCTTAACCCCCACATAATGGTATTAGGCAGTGGGACCTCTGGGAGGTGATTAGGTCATCAAGGTGGGGCCCTCAGGAATAAGATTAGTGCCCTTACAGAACAGGCTAATGAGTGTTCTCTCATCCTTCCATCCTGTGAAATTACAGTAAGAAAAGGCATTTCTATGAGGAAAGGGGTCATCTCAGACACTGAACCCACCAGCACCTTTCTCTTGAATTTCTGAGCCTTCTATACTGTACCTAGTCTACAGTGTCTTATTGTGGCTACCCGTATGGACTAGGACATGAGGTTCAGACAAAGAAAAAAAATTACTTGATTGTAATCTGTCAGCTTCTTACCTTTGCTTCCCTAAATGTGACCACACATAGTAGCCTTCTTGTCATTTTCAGGCTTACCTGAGTTTTCTCCTAAAAATGCTATTTCAATAGGTCATTGACTCTAACTTCGTTCATACTAGAAAGCTTCTTTCACCACCACCACTCAATACCCAAATGCACCCCAGCACGCAGTTAAGCTCTTGGTTGGTAGCTTAAAGTGAAGTAATCTCTGGAGAAAAGGGAAAATATCTTTAACTGTGTGCTCTACCATTAAACTCTATGACTTCACCAAAGTTCTGTGAATTAAGACTCAGGAGAAAGTACGTGCCATTATTTTCCTCTCTTGTGCCCTGGCCAGATACCACTTATTGATCACACTGTTCTTCTCCTGCCTACCCCGTGGTCCTTCTTAACCCAGCTGTGGGCAAAAGATCAAAACCAATTTGTGATACGGAAGCCATTTACAAAGCCAGGCTTTATGTCTAACTTCCTATTAATTATGTCATATATCACTTTGTCCCCCGGGTTTCAATTGTGATGAGCAAAGATGAGTGTCACAGAGACTGACAGCTGTCCCCCAGTGCCCATTCTCCCTTTCCTCAGCAATGCTGAATTCTGTGCCTTGGGCTGTGTACCTTGCTGTCTGGTATAAAATTCATGTCTAAATTCTGGTAGGGCACACAGGCACACGGGGGTACAGGCAACTTGCAGGATGTGTGCTAAAGAAGGGCACATACCATTTTTCTTCCCTCCCCCGCCCCAACACTCAAAACAGACATTTTGGACCAGTGGATGAAGGACTTAGTCTCATCCATCTGTCTGGAGTGGAGCTAACATGTTGACCCTGAGTCCTCTTATTTATGCTACTGCTATTTTGGGTAGCAGCTCTTTCCAGTCAAGCTTATATCCTAAATGGCAAATCTGTGCACATTAATGACACTAACCTAGACATCTAATTCTTTTATCAGAAACAAAGCAAGGGGCTGGCGAGATGGCTCAGTGGTCTAAAGTACCTATCTCGAACAAGCTTGGCAAAGTACAGG